>JAOXJK010000005.1:0-16986 GCA_025774025.1 Xenus cinereus | reverse complement strand
ACGGCTGGTGCTGGTGTTAATAATACAGAAGTACAAAGCAGGACAGCTTTTGGATGATGATGACTGTTCAAGTGCAGAGAAGCTCATTAAAATCACCTAAAGGAGGATATATAACAACTTTTTTTCCTCTGTGCCCTTCAACTATCATAATTGCATAGTATATGTAGCAACTTGAAAAGATTCCAAAAGGTGTAAGAAATATAATCTCTGGCTACAGTCACCAGCAGCATAATTATAAGAATATATTGTGTATTCTGCATCCTGTTCTTTGGTTTTGAGAGCCCACAGATTCTGTAGATGATGAATGAAGGCGGTATCTAACTAAAATACCATTCCTAAATTGCTGGAATATGTATTCAACCTTAAACAATTGCTTTGGATTTGTGTTGATTCCAAGTAACATAATAGTTATTTTCAGTTATTAAATGTAAAAAATTTATATTACTCTTGCATTTAGGATTCTGCAGATTTGTGGATAGGAGTAATTGTTGTCAAGGGTATTTATGGGAGCTACAAGAACTTCCTGTCTCTAAAGATAAGGCCCAGCAAGGTCAACGACCTGAAATCAGCTTTGTCACAACATTTGTTTGTCAGGATGTGAAGGCTTTAATTTTACATTCTTATAGGTTGTTATGATGGCCACACCGGTGTACTTTTCATGGCTACATCCTTTGCAGTATTCAGAACCACTGGCTTTTCCAACGGTGCTGTCTAGCACCTGCTATCTCAGGCACCCAAAACATATAAATAGTAATAATGTCCCTGCAGTGGAAATTCAGTGGAAAATGGGACGCGTGGTTCCTGGGTACCCAGCAGTGTTAACTGTACTCAGAAACACACTGTAAAATATTGGCGTTGTGCGAAACACCACCTTGTCTGATGGAATAGCACAGCTAAACAGGCCAGCAGCATTTACTGCTGTTTTGTGCTAAGGATATTTCTCCTTAATGGGTTACTTAACACAGGGAAGGAAAGTCACAAATTGGTTAACGGGTTTGTTTTGTTTAAAGTTCAGTATGTGGCTTAGCAGGACCTGGACCACGCTGCGCTATAGTCACTTTGCAATGTACTGTACTTTGCAATGCACTGAACTAGTATTTAAAGCTCCAAATCTGTCCTTTGCACTACTGTATCATAGAGTATTAATATTAAGTAAGCCTTATGAAATGTTTGATGGTTGGAAATTGCTAGTCTAGAAGGGTACACAACATGAAATGTTAAGTCTCTCAAATCGTACAAGTTTACTTCAAAGACATTTTTACAATACCTCTTAAAGTCTAAAACTTCTTGTTCTCACGGAATAACCAATCCTGGCCTAAGGTGTAGTGTAATGACGCTTATATATCGCTTTACTGCCTCTGCAAATGTACTTCAGCAAGTTTTGTAAAATGCTTCAGCTCCCACTCCAGCGACACAGCACCAGGCTGGAGTGTTTCCCTGAGAGAAACACAGGAAGTACTTCAAGTATTTTGCAAGTGGAGAAACCAATTGAGCTCAGCCCCATGGTCTCCAGCGAAGTGGGAGCAGGTCAAGGGCCTACAATTAAGACCGAGAGATCTTCATCTCGGACTTGAAGGTGACAAAATGGCAGGTTGGTCTTACAGGAGGCCTCGCTGCCTAGTGGGGTGGATCTGCCACGCTTCCGCTGTGAGGAGAAGGGCTCTTTGCGGAGCGTCGAGCTCCCCTTGCATGGGGAGGTCTCTAGAAGTTCGCCCGTGTCAGGCTCTTGGCACCTCTTGGGGAATTAACAGCTGAGGAACCAGCTCTTCCCTACGGGGGGCTGCCCGCGCCCTGGCTTACCCCTTACTCCAGCTGCTGCTGCGGGGGCGGACCGCCGGGGCGCGGGGCCGCCCATGCCGAAGGGCACAAGAGCGAAGTGGCCGCTCGGCTCAGGGCCCCTTCGCCGCCCGTCCTGCCCGGAGGGGAAGCAGCCGGGCGCGGGCCCCGCTCGTTGCCGACAGGCCGCCGAGGTTGCCCTCCACCCGAGGCCGGGCCCGCCGCCGCGGGAGCAGCGCAGCCGCGGGCGGGAGAGGAGGGCTGCAGGTGCGAGCCGGGAGGCGTCCCGCTGCGGGGCTGTGAGGTGCATCGAGGTGGGGGCAGCCCCTGGCCCAGGAGCAGGGGGAGTTTGAGGGGATGCGCTCCGGACAGGAGGCTTTGGGAGCGGGGCTGTGGGCGGGGTGGTCAGTGCGGGGGTGGCAGGCGGGCTGCGGGCGAGCAGCTAGCAAGGTGGTTCATGGGCTGGAGCGCGAGGTAGGGCCAGTGAATTGTCCTGAAAGCCTGGGATTTGCCCGCGGTAAGTGCCCCGGCGCCGGAGGCGCTGGAGGCGGTGGGCGGGGCGGTGGAGCAGCCGGGGCAGGGTGTGCCAACGGGCACGGCTGTAAGTGGGCGGGAAGGGATCCCTGGTTTTCATGATTTAGGGCTGCCTCAGGTTAACATTCTGCAAGAGAAAGGTCTCGTAGTTCAGCAAAGAAGCCAACGGAGAAAAAACAGGCATGCTGATGACTGAGGTGCAGTTTCTGGCAGTGGTGAAGGTGGTGATGGGTTAGCTGTTAGCTTGTACTATCACACTGATTTGGTTCTGACCTCAATTTTTTTTTTTTCTAGGCATTCAAATTTGTTGCGTTTAAGTATATTTTTATAATTTCATTCCATGTTTAAAAAGGCAAACTGAAAATCTTTTCCAGATGACTAGCCTATTGAAGTTCAGACAAGTTTTTAATTCAGTTTGCCAGTTCGGTGCTTTTTGGTGTAACAGCCTTTATTTCCTAAGTACTGTTAGACAATTTCCCTTCTTCTCCTCAATAAGTACAAATAGCCATCGTTGTTAAAGCTGGATGTGTAATATAGTCTCATTTGAAATGCACTTTATTACAAGTACGTGTGAACATTGGTGTTTATTCTGTGCTAGTTATTGGTTTTATAATATTTCTTCTAAAACTCTTGTGTCACCCTAGGTAAATTTTGAGATATGGTCATGTTTATTTAATGAAAAAAGTGTCAAAACCTTCCTAATTGCCATATGACAACAATATATAAGCGTCACAATTAGGCTGGGCAAGTGTTATATTAATTTGGTAATAAATTGAGAGCATTCTTTCTTGTCCTTTTCTTTTAAAAGGCAAATGTACTGAAGTAAAATTTAAAATGTTTTTTAAAAATGAGGATACCAAGTTTCCATGTTCTCAGTGCTGTAATCTTAAAATGATGCTCTGAAATGTTATATAAAATTTTGAAGAGCTAGGGCTCAATTTTAGTAATTATTCAGCTCCCAGTTAGGGTGCTGCATGTTAAAAGCAATGTTTTTGTTGTATTTAGGCTGAAAATCAAAATTAATTAGTAGCTTGCATCTTGATAGTTCATTTGTTTTGCCACTTTTGAGTAGGGAAATTGTAAGACATTTTCTTTTTTAAGTATATTGGCGGAGATAATGATGTCGTCGTGTTTGAAAATAAGGTCCAGCAACTGACCCCATCTGAACAGGGGGGAAGAGTGGAACTGTTTCTCACTCTTGGGAATACAGAGAGCCAGAGCTACAAAGGCAGTGACGATTTGTCAGACTCATGTGGTGAAGGTAAAGAGCAGGAATATGCAACTCTGTTAGAACTAACAATTGTAAGAAATCCCAAGAATTTTAAGATTTGAGATCTCTGCATTGGAAAAAACGTAAAAAGTTAATAATCTTTGTAGTTCATTTTTGGATAACATATGTTAAGTTAAATTTTGAAGTGAGGTTGAAAGTTCATATTAAATGTTCACAGTGTTAGTTGTTAAGTTTAGATTAGGTTAAATATAACATTCTGTGGTAATTTGGAAGAAGGAATAACACCCTTCAACCTTAAATGATAAAAGATACTTGTTCAGGCTCATATCATCCGTGTTGTGTTCAGGAGAGATATTTTGGATCGCGTTCAGAAATTAATGGACTTTTGGACAGTATGTGGTATTTGAAACCTGCAGAGAGATTTGGAAGTTAATATCATATAAATGTCTTTGAATAAATCTAGTAAGTCACTTAGTCTTTCTTAGTTCCTGTGTTCAGCTTCAAAATGTGATTGTTTGGGGGTCTATGGATGAGCTTAGAGTGGTTCCAAGTTGATGACTCAGGGTGTTAGGCAAGTATCAATGCCTGGTATCTCCTATAACCAAAGTAAAAGTAACAGAAAATGATTGTTTTGAGGTTTTGGGAATGTAAAAGTATGTTGCAGAAGTTAAGGACTGACTTAGAGGGGACCGGATAAGCAACAGTTTCCCCCCAAAAATATATGTGTGTACTGTAAAAGTTGGATGACGTCAGTATTGTTGAAGACGCTGTAACAAAGTTTGTGTCATAGTATGTGGATATTAAGTTATCTTGGCTGAGGTTGTTTAAAGTATGGATATTGTACAAATTGTTCATGTCCCTTGATTTAGTTAACTGCATTTATAGGAAGCACATTTAAGCAGCTTTAGCAAAGCTAACAATGTTCTTTTGTGTGGGCATGAATCCACAATGAATAAATAACAGTAAAGTGGTTTTGTTTGCTGTTATTGAAGTGAAGTGTTAGCTGCACATCTCTGGGTGATATAAAGCATTGTATAAAGTACATTTTGGTCTCAGCATGAAAATCATTACAGAGTGCATTTGGGAGCTGAGGCAACTGTTCTAGAAAGGCTCTTCAAATATGATGTATTTGCCATTTCGCAGTTTCAAATCTTCTACAAAACAAAGTGTTGCATGTTTACTCTTTGATTTGCTAAGCTCAAAAGAAATTCATTACTACTGTGCCATGAACTTAGAAATGTTACATAATCCAGACAGCATGTATTTATTCTATGACTTCTTCAAGGAAGCGATCTTTTTTTCCTCAAATTCAGCTAATAATTTTAAAGAGGCTTTTACATTATGATTTTTTTTTTACATAGACTTTATGGATTCGGGACTACCAGAAAGCTGAGAATAGCTTAACCTGTCATTTCCAAATCTTTGAACAAGCTTACTTAGTACTAATTATACAGCTGTCATCAAGAAGTGTGTTGTACAGGTCGTAAGTGCCTTGATGAACCACATCTTAATGATGCTATCGAGAGGAAGTTTCATCCTGTCTTGGAGGTTAGAGCTAGACTAGGAGTTAGGTTTCCTGGGATTAGGTTCTAAACTGTATCACTAACACACGATGCAATTTTTTCGGCAAATGACTAAAGTCTTAAATAGGCAATAATTTCTGCCTGACAGCTTGATTTTTTTGTAATGTTTTTGACATCCTTTTATGTAGAAGTATGTAGTAGTTTTACCCAAAGTAGAAGAAATATATCGAAATTGGTACTATTTTTTGAGAAAGTAATTATTTTGTAGCTCTAAATACCATTTTGTACAATCTAAATATATCTCTGTTCCCACAGGAGAAAAAGGAGTTTTCAGCTGTTGTTTGTGCACATTCACCTCAATCAGAATATCAACTCTTAATCGTCATGTGAAAACCCGTTCTCATGACAAACGTCATGTGTGTCACCTCTGCCTAAAAGCTTTTCATACAGCTACTCTCCTGCGTAACCATGTGAATGTACGTACAGGTGACTAACGTGAAAATACTTAATTTTACATATTTTCTGCAAAATTTAATTAACAGGCAAATGACTTTGTCTTAGAGCTGTATTCTGTGATCAGTTTACACTCAGAAGTTCTGCTGATTTCGTTCAGTTCCATGCTGAAAAGACATGGTCTCTAGTTAGTAACTGACTGTATGTATTTGTTTATCTTGTTAAATACTTTTCTAGAAAATTTTGTCAACTGAATATTAACTACAGTTGTGTCTGATTCCTGCGTGCCTACTGGAATTTTTTTGTGCTGTTTTCATTTTCCTATATAATCATATGAGGCAAATTGATAAATCATGTTTATAATAAACTTACAATGTACATATATTGTATCTAAAAATTCAAATTCTCAGCAAAGGTTCTGTTAACACTTGTGCATGTTGATTTAAGGCAGAAAAGCCTTACCATTGTTTTAAAATAAAATTCTAAGACATGGTGTATTCTTACAGGGACCAGACCCTGTAAGTGCAGTGACTGTGATACTGCATTTGTGACCAGTGGTGAACTTTTACGGCACAGGTGTTACAAGCATGCTTTAGAAAAACCTTTCAAGTGTTCAGAGTGTAAATATTCTACTGTAGAATTACATACAGCATTACTGAATCTTTTCGGAGGGTTTGTAGGCTTTCATATACTAAGATTGTAACGTACTGTCAAGTTACAACATTTTTGTACAGATTTTTAACCTTGAGAAATTCCCGCCACATTGGGACCTACCTCTGCATATATCATACTGTCTGTATCATCCTTGGTTATTGCCAGATTTCTATACGAGATCACCTCAAGGCAGTACAGAGTTAGTCGTGGATGTCAGTCTACGATACTAGTACTTGGCTTGTGATGTGGATGTATATATGCATTCTGAATTCGGAGGAATGGCCAAACTCGTGGTTGCTGTAATACTTTGATACTGGTGAAAGAGGACTGTAGAGACTGTAATGGTTGGGACATACGCTGGACCCCAGGAATCAGTGTCCCATATATAATAGGATCGAAGCAAAGACCACCGGGCTCCACTGATGGTCATAGACCGCACTGATGGGTTGAATTTGTGTGCTGTGTTACTTCAGTATTAACTGCAAGTTAGCTGGTTACTAAAACTTTGTGGTGATGTACATTTCATTTGTATGCACGTCTTTTGATCCCCATCATCCCTCTAAAAGGGCAAAAATAATGTGAATTCCTTGAATCCGTACTTTGTCCATGTAGTAATATTTATAAATGATTTGCTTTAAATTAGTATTGTACAATTATTTAGCTTTTCAAAACTAGTTACATTTTTAAGGGTGTTTTCTTTTTTATTATACTTAAATTTCTACTAGACAATATGTTTGTGTGAATTTGGTCCTACAAAGGCATGCTTGTTCTCCCATACACTGCGCTCTGGATGCTGTAGGACAAGACTGGCTAAGGTCTAAAATGAAGCTCATGTATTGTGTTTATACACTTGATGATGTTTTCTTTTACAGGATTTAAATTTTCTTAATCTAAAAATAAAAAAGTTAGAGACTCACTAAGGGTTCACTTCAAAAAAGTAGACTTTCAATCACGCACCTATAATTGGATCACTATCACAGTTTAGTGGATATTCAATATCTTTTTTTTTTTTCTTTTTTTTTTAATGTGCAGTGTCCAGATATAAAGGTGTAAGCAAGCCTGAACTTTATTCCATGCACCTTATCTTATTAATTAGATTTTGGATGGCTTACATCTCGAAAAAAAACTTGTCAGTTTATATTAAAGTATCTTATTCTTTCCCTTGTTTGGATAAGGAAGTATTCAGTAATTGTTGCTGTTGCAGAAGTCTCCCTAGTATTGCTGTAATCTTTACCTGAATGAGGAGACCTGAAGGAGCCCCCCCGGAATACCATGCGTATATGATTTGACCTTTGTATAGCAAAGATTGGCAATCATATTTAATTTTATTTACGTGAATAGTGTTGTAGATTTGAATTGATCTGGCAGTTAATTTGTTACGTATGTTTATGAATGGGGGAGTTGAACATTAGGTAACTCCTAATTTTACCTTGCATACCTAGAATATTTAGGTAGAATACCACAAGAACAGTGTAAAAACAGTAGAATGAATTAAACTTTTGCAATGAAAGTGCTTCATTTGGACTTGAAGGTGAATAAAGACTTTGGTTAATGAGCCTGGTCTCTCATTTATTTTCCTGAGTATTTTCAAAGAATTTTGTTTGGCGTATCCAAGTAGCCTGAAAGTAGTAGATATTCCCTTCAGCTGATTTAAAACTTCTAGCTTTTATGTTCTTATTATAAAAGGTCTCCCTTTGTTTATGTTGAGACTAAATATGGAAGTAAGATCATCTGGGTAAAGACTACAGAAATCTTACCTAAACCACAGCAGGCTGATTTTACAGGAGCAAAAGGGGGGGGGAGTGAGGGGAAGAGATAATTCTGGGATCAATGCAATATTTAAAATTGCAATGGATGTGTTTTGTAAAATTGCGTATATTTTAATTGATTATGTCTCTAATGTAAATGTTACTGCAGAAAAATTCTTATTTTTATACTAGGCGAGCAAAATGAAATGACATATTCGCTCACATACAGGAGAGCATCCTTATGCTTGTGACCTTTGCAGTTACGCTAGCAAAGATGCATATAAATTGAAAAGACACATGATAACTCATTCAGGTAGGACTCTGATGTAATGATCAAGGCCAAGTCATTAGGCTCATAACATTCATAGGGTTAGAGTGATCTAATTTCAGACTTTTAGTTAGCACTTTTATCACTTGTGATTTTGAGTAAAAACGTGGCTGAAAAACATGTTCTCTTTAAACTTTCTGGATTTGGCTATTGGAAGTCTAGCTGTACAGTGCTAGTAGTTGCAGTCTCGCTGTTCTTCCTTGTATTAGAAAAACACTTACGTGGTCCTGTTTTCTGCAGATCAAGTTTTCACTTTTATTTCTCAATTAGTTAATGTTATATGGATATATATCTGATGTGAGAGTTTTAAAATGTCTGTTCAAAACGTGGACATCGTTGTGGCCCCAAATTGCTAGTAACTAATTTGGTCAGCAAATAATTAAATTGTTTTAACTTTGAAAGTTGTGTGCTCCAATTATGGCTCTGTAACATGTATGCCTTCTGAGGAGGCAGTATCTATGACAGACATCAGGGTTTAACTTGGGTCAGTCATGAAATGTATGTTATGATTAGTGTTTCAGTCTGAATCAGAGTATGAGAGGGTGGTTTGAATCAAATCTTCCCAATATCCCCACTTATTGTGCTTTGGCTCATATCTTGAGGCAATTTAGTGCAATTAAACTGAGTTCCTTTTTAATGAGAGTCAACCGGAAGAGTCCAAGAGTGTTACCCAGTACTGGTAGGGACTTAGTCCTCAGAACCAGTCTGGAGTTGGTTCGAAATCTGTGTCTATGTTGGGTCCTCAGCACTAGTTGTTTCTCTTTCATTAGACTCTGTCACTTGCCAGTGGTGATGTAATTTTTGATGATACTCACATCTGACTTTTTGGGGAAGAAAGGCAAGGAAATAATTTACTGCTTTCTCTTTCACCATTATCAATGGCTGGTGTTTAATCATTTTTATCATGATGTTGTGACAGCTGTTAACTTTCCTTGCACATTTGAGGATTTTTTTACCTCAAATATTCAAGACAGAAGAGAATTAAAATAATTCCTGATTGATACTTAAGAATTACACTAATGGCTTTATGCTTCATCAGTTAGGCTCACAGATTCTGAAAGCCAAATTTTTGCATTGTAATAAGCTATGTAAACTTATGTAGACTTGTTTAGCCTCTTGTGCCTTGTCAACTTCAAGTAACACTTTGGTTGGTCTGAAGACTCTTGCTGTTGACATCTGGGGGAATTTGCATTTGTATCAAATAAGTAGAGTTTCTAAGCATGTTACCTCAATATGTTTTTTATAGGTGAAAAACCCTATGAATGTTATGTTTGCCAGGCCAAAATCACTCATAGTGGTACCATGAAAATCCGTATGTTATAGAAGCATGGAGAAAATATGCCAAAATACCAGTGTGCACGTTGTAATACCTTTGTTGCACGAAACAATGACTTGGGTGAGTTTAAAGGAAAAAATGGAAAATTAAATGTAGAGATAATTATAGGTGAAATATGTAATTTTCACTGCTCACAATGATAGCAAATACATTATATATGACTTTATTTCATTGTAGAATATTTCCGTGGAAAACATATTCATTATTTTACAGGTAAGTCTCTCTTGCGGAGAGACTAAGGAGATGCGGTGACATCTTGTGGTTGATTTAATTTGTTTAAAATGCAAAGTAGTAAACATTTAGCTTTATTTTTTCTTTGATACCTGTGGCATTGTGACCTTCTGTTGTTGAGCAAGAAGGTATCTAACAAAAATGTATGTCTAGGTTGTATTGAGAATTTTTTTCTTAAAGCCACAGAAAATATTCAGATCCGTATAAAGCCATTTCAGTTCTCGTATTGTTTTTCTCAGCCCTAGTAAAAATGTGTATATGCATCTAGCTATATGAGAAACTAAAATAGATTGAATGTTTTAGTATGCACGGTTTTTTGCATATACCAAATAAGCTTTTACCTCTTAGTCCAACATTATACTGTGTGTTTAGTTGCTGAGCACATTGTCATTGCAATTTAAATAAATAAATGTAATTGCATTAGCTAGTAAAATGCAATTTAAGTTTTGACATCATCGGTCCAGCGGATGATGGTTTTACTATGCATCGAACGTTCAAAACTCTTGGAATTCTAAATTCTGTTACATCGATATAAAAAATTATTTTCGGGTTACTTAACAGACCTGAAACATTGAAAGTGATACAGTAAACTCAAATGTCTTTTAGCTAGTTTGGGTCTTTTCCCAGGATGCAAAGAACAGTCCACTACATAAGTTAATTTTTATTCTATGTGCAGATAATGGAATTTTTTACTCTGCCATGAGTATCAAACAGTACTGATATACAAGTTGATACTGAAAATATAAATTATGATTGTGACTGAAAATTTAAATTAAAATTTTTCCTTGGACAAACCACAGTTCTTGAAATACAAGCCATCATGATTTTCTGAGAATTTTATATACTTAATTTTTTACCTACTCTTATTTAGAACGGTACTTTCTTTATGTATCAGTAAAGTTGTCTCTATCCATAAATTTCATATGTAAAGTCATCTTCTTTTCTATGAAGAAAATGCTTTTGTACAGCTGTTTTATTAATAAATCACTGTATTAGAAATATATTTACTGTATTTGCGACAATATAGCTGACCAATACCAACAAAACCTATATTAAATTTTAATTTTCTAGAAATATATGAAAAATATATTTTTAATATATTAAAAAAATATTTAGACATACAAAGATGCCTTTAGCGTCTCTTTATATTTTCAAATAAAGATCCCATTGAAGTTTTGAGCCCATTTAAGTATTTGAAGGTAGAAGTGGAATTGTTATTTACATATATATAATTTGTTTACTCACCTATTTTTGCACTTTTCATTTTAGTATTGTAAATACTACTTTGGGTGCTGTTTTCAAATGAATTTTTATGTATAGATAAAAGCAGTTACTGGAATTTTTGAAATGATTTTATTTGTTCCATGATTTCCATTGAAATCAGTAAAATTTCTCTGGAAAGTTACAACATACTGCTGCAACTTTGCTTATCTTAAACTAATTTGAAAAATTGCCTATTTGGCAATCTGCAATGAACACAGAAGGTTCTTTTTTGTGTTTTTCTCGACAATGTATGTGTTACTCAGGGCTATGCAAAGTCTAACTCTTGCTCAAAATTGTGGAAAATAAAAATATTACCATTTAAATTAATTGCTTTTAATAACTGTTCAGGTGTCCACTTGCGAAATCTGCGTTCCTACATGGCAGTGGCAATTAAATGCAGTTACTGTGAAGCTACTTTTCATGAGTGCTATGCTCTTACTCAGCACAGGAAGACTCAGAGAAATTAAAAAAGATTCAAATGTGATCAGCGCAGCTACGCATGTAAGCAGATAATGGTCTAGCAAGGTAGGGTTGGATTTGGGGTTATATTTACCTAAGAAGATAAAAACTTTTGTTGCTGCAAACTAACTAAAAAAGTGTAGTTATATTCATTTGCAAGATAAATGGATCATAAATCAACAGTAAAATTGAAATCTGGGAGAGTCTGAGGCTATCTGCTTGACAAATCTTTTGTACATGAGCTGCTTAGTAGTATAAAGTAAGAGCAATCACTTTCAGTAACATCGTGATAAGAACAAAATATAGTATTTGTGCCTTAAATGTGATTTTCAGCAGTGTCACAGAATAAATTATCTGAACTGAAAATCTTATTTTAAAGAATACATTCAGGGTAGCACTAGTTTGGCCTTGGTATGTTGGAATGTACCATTGCCCCATTCTGATAATTTTCTCTGCTGACTTACATAAAGTTAGGGGGAAAACCGCTGACCTTCTCCGAGTCAGTGGGCAGTACCCCGATGTGTTCTTCAGCATCTGCTTACAGTGGAGGATAATTAAGGAGTCCGTGCAACATCCTTTCACTTTTCTGTGTGTTGTGTGTTCCTCTGAACATGTGTCACACGGCTGGATACTATTGTTACAGATACTTTCTTTGTTTCAGGAACCACGCTTAATTGTGCATAAACAAACCCACACTGGTGAGAAACCCTTCACTTGCTTGTGTTGCAGCAAAAGCTTTCAACGAAAGCAGCTTCGCGCTCTGCACTTGAGGAAGCACCATGATTCTAACGTTAAGCCTACAGTTTATAAATGCCCTACGTGTGGTAAGGGCTGTTCGCTCTGGGTAAGATACATCCCTTTAAGGAATCTCAGTGGAATTATCTTTAGCTAAGTATCGCAGATGATATTGTCACAAAGGACTGAGAGTAAAAAGCAGTTTATGTGCTGGTATGTTAACTCCTTAATGCTAAGCCAGCACAGCTCATTTTTCTTTCCCAGACCTTACATTGGCAGATTAATACAGGACTTTGTAGTATTCCCCTTTAGGTAGAAAATAACTGCCACATCATATTTTCAGGATTGGTATTGGTTTGTACAATCCAGTGCTGAATTTACTAAAGTTTAATGCAATAGTCTTAAAATAAAAGACAAATTAAAGAACTTGGAAAGATAATTGAAGTGAAAGAGTGCTAGGACCAGGTCAGCAAGGAAAGCAAGAAATTAGTATTCACTCTTTTAAAGTCATATGCAGCGAGAAGGTATCTCTGTTTTTGGATTAACTGCACTCTTCGCGTGCACTCTTCTTCCACATGCAGATTTTATGTGAAAATGTGAAACTTTATTGCTTGACCAGGAACCAGAAAACGTTGAATTTGATTTTGTACTCACTAAATGGCAATGTTCTTTTAAAGCAAAATTTTAATATGTATTGTGGAAAATCTTGAGGAGTTTTATGGATGTTGTTAACTAAGTCAGCCTTTCACTTAGTGTTCCAAAATTTGTCCGTCAGAACCGTATTTGGTTTTGTGTGTGTGTGTGTGTGTGTGTTAAATTTTTTACATACATTAATACTTGATTCATATATTTATGTTTCATTATGCTAACAGAATAATATGCGTAAGCATGCTGAAAACTGTGGATTGGTGAGGCCAAAACCTGCTACGCCCAGGAAAAGGAGCAAGGGCAAAAATAAAACCCATGAGAACCCAAAGCGTGTTAAGCAAGAAGGTAATCAGCGAATAAGTTAGTATTTAATCATGTAAATTAGAATCAAGAATAAAAGGATAAGGCAGTGAATCTCCCTTGCTGTTTAATTATTGTTTCATGAGGAAGCTAATTTAAGTGCTAATAATGGAATAATACTTCATAATAGTCTATTGTGTGTCAGAAATTCTTGTCATCCGAGTTGGGTTATTGCTCAGGTAGCTGGTTTGGGACTTCTGTTCCCCTGCTTCTGCAAACATCTTCGTAAACTCCCTGCTTAGTGATACTTACAAATGCGTTTTTCTTTTCCCTTTTACAAAATCCCTTGGCCTTTATAAAGGAGGATGAAACACATCATTACTAAGTTGAGCCATAGTGAGTTTTCTTAAAGCGCTCATGATTTATAATATACTGCTTTAATACAGACCAGATTGAAAACTTCTCAATTTCAGAACTCGGAATGCATGTCGGTCACGAAAGATCTAGCACATCCTGGTAAAGACATTGTTCATCCTCTTTCTTTCATACTTGGACCAGAAAGTGATCAAATAATAATAAAAATGCTACTTATTTAAATAGCTAGAGTCGTTCTTCTGTCATAGCACAGAGGTGATCAGGTCAGTTAATAGAGCTCTGGGTTCAGCATGTCAGCAACCACAAGCTCACTTGTATATACTTAGTGTTACTTATTGTGGATAATTCTTGAGCACTGAGCATTTATTTAATCAGTAAACTTCAATATAAACCAGAAGATGGCCCATAGTTTCTCTCTTTCCTTCTCTTTCTCCTGCTTCCTCATCTTTTCTCATTAGGTGAAGATTCCCAGAAAGTAAGTTCAGGTTTTGGCAGACCAAAGTGGTAGACTAATTGGTCAGTTGATGTCTTGCCAGTGAGAACTCCAAAGCAGTAAGTGAAGTGCCTTTTCTATCTGGGTTATGCTAGTACATTTCTGATGCAAGAATTTATGTTTTATCTTATTTGGAACTTTAAAAATGCATGAAGTAATTTTTTTTTGTTCTCCCAAATAAACCTTAGCCTGCCACCACATATGTAGTAATTTCCTAGCAGTTTCACCTTACAATCTAAATTTGACCCAGAAGTCATAGGTTCATTTATGTGCATTTCTGTCGAATTGGACAAAGCAAAATATACAATAGCCAGTTAGGTCAGGCCACGGGCAGGAACCCAGTATCCTCATGCATCCTGCCTTCCCTTCGTCTGTTTGATCTATGCACTGTTGCAGGTCCTGTGTTTCTGAGGTCACCTTAAGAGCCACCTGGGCCAAAAAAACAGCTTTGCCTGACCAGAATATCCTGTCATTTTTTGCCCTTCTGCTTCCTGGATGACTTTTGAAAGCCATAGTAGGGCCCTTGATAGGATTCTTCAGGTGATTTTTATGGAGTAAGAGACAAGAACAAAGATCCATCTAAGACCTAGGTGTCCTAAAACCTTACATTTTGGTATATCACATTGTATCTACACTGATTTGTGGCCAATGATGCTGAGATAAAATTTGACATAGTGATAAGAAGAAATGTTGGAGCTTTTCTGAATCTAATGAATATATAGCAGCAGCTGAGTTTACATTAGTATTAACAGTTCTGTTTTCACTGGTAAGGCAGTAATGGTATGGTTAGAGACAAACATTACAGCTGCAGTGTTTATGTTTTTGCAAATTTTATTTTCCTGTTTATTAATGTTTTGCTACGTGCAAACAATTTATTTTTGTAATCTTACAGATACCTTCATATGGAAGCTTGATTTTCTAGAGCTATGATAATGTATCTTTAAATGTGTTCATGCAAATATTCAGTCCATTAATTGACTCACACAAATATTAGAAATTTCTGCGCCGGTTCCAGAAGGTTTTTTCCCAAAGTTGACATTTTCGAGTACATCTCACTGTCGACTTCTTGCACAACTTGCAGGGACCTGTGGGATGCTATATGAGGCTTTACAGAAGATTACTTGTGTGACTGGTGCTGGCAATTATTTGCTGTTACTAATAATTAAAAAAGAAAATGCATGTACATGAGAATTAAATTTCCAGTTACGTAATGCTTAGTCTTCCTCTGATAAGAATACCATGGGCACTACTCACTATCATGGCTTGTAATGCAATGTTCAACATAAAATATATTAATTCTCCAAATAAACTGTAAGATAAAAGACACCCTATTGTTATAGACTGGCAGTATTTTCTCCACTAAATTGAACTCCCTATTTGTTAAATTTATTGAAATATTTACTTTCTTTCTGTTTAATCACCACTATATTTATGTTTTTGGAAAGTTGACCCGGAATCATTCCAAGATATCTGCACTGTGAGAAAGGAATATTGTGTCAGTGAGATTGCTCCTGTGTTAGAGGGAATAGAAACAGCAACTCTGAGAGAACAGAAAACAGAAATTACTTGTGAAATGATTCTCAGCACGATGGCCAAATAATGTACCAACAGACTCTTTCTTGGTTTCACTGGTTTAATTTGGTTTCATAGTCGGTTGTAACCGACTGGTTCAGTGTGTAACAACGTCCAGTTAGAAAGCTAGAAAATAACGCTGGTGGAAAGCTGTTGAAGCCCTTCTGTGCTTGTTTTCCTCTTTTTTTCTACTGTGTAACCTAAATAACATTGCTAAAGTGTGAAAGTTACAGAAAACCTTAACTGGTTTTATTACGATGAAAAAATTAGCCAAGTTCAGGGTAATTTATGAAAAAGTAGATAGGTTTGTTTCACCTTGCATTTCATTTTTCTTCCAGATGTGCTCGCAGAATTGCATACTGATCTGAAGCAAATGTATTCCTCAGTACCTTTATAAAATTGAGAGCTGCGTGAACTTCAGTCTATTTGTACTTTACTGAGGTGAGCACGTGAAAGGCAATGATTTTTTTAGTGCAAGGAACATTTACAAAATTTACTTTCTGCAAACACATTCATTTCTAATAGAATTCATGATGCTAAAGTACAAGTTTGTGCTAAAAAAGCACAAGGTTTTACGCCCCATACGTCTAGTAATTATTTAATGTTATTAGCTCCATTTTCTTTTCCCAGTGTTTTTTAATGGGTATAATGTCATTATGTTCGGAAGGATTCCTTTAGTTTTATATTAGCATGGAAAATTGTGGCAGAAGCAGATCCTTTTGGCTTCTTGTTAAGAGTCTTAAGTTCCTGCAAGCTTTGGGGTATGGCTACACATCTGGATCCTGCTGCCTGGCCGGTATTTTTCCCCATGTCCCTGGCATAATTTTCTTTCTTCCCTCTCGTGTTGGCTCTAGCAGCCATATGTCTGTAGGGTGAGTTGCAGATCTAATTAGAAACTAATCTTTTCTCTCGCCTTGGTTTTGGTCAGATCAATTAGCTGGACAGACATAGAGCTGCATGATCGTTAGAGTTGACAAAAATGAAGCAGCAGCAGTGTGTGCTGGTGTCAGGAGTGTGCAGAACTACCCCTTTCTGGGAATGCGTAACTTTCTGTCACCTTAAGCAGACTGTTTTTTGGGTGTAGGCTGCTTCCATCTCCCCGCCTTGCCCTTTAAATAGCCTTCTTGCAAGTGTTTCCCTGTAAAATTGTGATCATACATATATCACTAGATCCAAAACATACCCATGACTTTGATTTTAATTAGGCCTTCAATAAAGCATGCTTGTATTATTTAGGAAAGTTCTTGTTTATAGTACATTTAAGAATCAGATACATTGTAACTGTCAAAGACAATTCTTTAACTTTTGTTAGGTTATAAGAACTACT
>JAOXJK010000004.1:35005953-35016438 GCA_025774025.1 Xenus cinereus | reverse complement strand
GCTCTATTTCAATTATCAGCAAAATTTTGTCTTAGGGACTCATCAATAAACGAAGACATTTATATATATATGTAATAGAACCATAATATTTTTTTCTCACTGGTACCAATTACTATCAGAAGAAAAACCTTGTTTCTGAGTTTATAACGGTAATGGCAAAATGAACAGGAATAATTAAATACAGTGTGTGGCATTAAGTGCACAGCTTAAGTAGAGCTTTGTTTGGGATTTTTCTTCATATTCTTTTAAAGTGCTTTGAGTGATCCACCATCAAAACATGCTTAAAGGCAGATGCTAGCATGGTTGCTATCACAGGAATACAAAAATTAACCATTCACATCACTATTGCTTTGACTTGAATATTCGGAAAAAAAAATGCAAAGGCCCATATATTTAGATACAGATTAGAAATGTTTCTACATCTCTTATATACAACCAAAGACCATGTTACACTCAGATTATTAGAACCAGCCTGTTCCGATATGGTTTACAAAGTGACAAAGCCCACAGTAAAGCTCTTGCTTTACTTTCATCATGTAAAAGCATCTCAAAGAAGATTATGCTAACAGTTTCAGAGATGAGATGACTGAAATCAGCAAAACCAAAGCAACGGGGCACACCATCCTTTTGTCTCCACAGGGCTTAGCTCACAAGCTCAGGCTGCACATTTATTCGTTGAAGAACATCTTCTGGCATACAAAACACAGGATTGACGGCCTTAATTTGTTCTTCTCCTAATAAAGATAGTCCAGCAATTCCAAATAAGGTGTGAAATGGATCCACCTGGGAGAAAAGAGAAAGTTTATGTCTGTTTCCAAAAGACAATTAACACTTAATTTGTATAGAACAAAGCTTTTGCTTGCTAGCAACCAAATTTCTATGGCTGGAGAAGACAGCGCAACTGAACAAGCTTTCATTTGTGCCAACATGTGACAAGCAAGACAATTTTCCCAGCACACACTTACAATACCATGATTTACTCAGAGAAGCTTGGAGATTGTCTGCTGCTAAGACGATTTTCAACTCTGAATTTGATGGGAAGCACTCACGTGTCTCCATTAGCATGCAATGTCATAGGGCAGGAGAAGCAAAGAATGAAAATTTATAAGTAAATTTGATCATCTACAAGTACCACTTCCATAAATTCCCCATTTGCTCTTCAGTAACAATAGAATGCTCGTTAATGGTCTCTGAATAGGGAGCTGTGCTATAAAGTCTTGAGAGGGAAGCAGCATCTTACTGAGCTAGAAAACTGAAAGGAAAAAATACAAGGAAGAAAAAACCCAGAAGGGTTTCCTGTCCCAGACGGGGAGAGCAGCCTGTCCCCCAGAATGGACAGGAGCAGTTATTTGGTACCCAAGTATTCCTTCACTGGGGGAACCTCCCCCAGTAGCACATGACTGCAATAGGCTACGAAGTCTCATGACATAGGCATCCTGTCAGTGGAGTTAATTTGCTGTTCTACAAAATCCTATCTAAAAGTACCTTTGCTGTCTGGTGCAGCGTATGTCCTGTTTGCACTAGTGGAACTTTTGGATCTTATGGCAAAGGTTCTATACTGCACTAAACTAAGCTGAATGATCATGTTATAGCCGTGTGCACAATCTCCAGCCCTTGATAGAAGGTTCAACCCACACGAGCATAGTGAGCCTTGCTCCTCAGTGCTTTACTTGCTCCTTCCCAGAATAAGAACATGGCCATTAGAGGAGGGGTAAAATAAATAAGTACATAGCTAAATAACAGTACACTTCGGGACTGGCAAGACAGAATGCACATGTACAGAGGGAGAGGCCCAGAAGGGGAGACGGTTCCTAACAGGAGAGTGTAAATGAAGTTCCAGAGTCAACCTCTCCATGGGGTATGTACGCTCAGAGAAAGCCAGATTTCTAGAAGATACATCTACTGCTATGCTGTCTGCTCCTTTCTGCAATTTTGTTTCATAGAATCAGAGGATCGTCCAGGTTGGAAGGGACCTTTAAGATCAACTAATCCAGCTATCAACTCTGATAAAAGAAAACCATACAAAAAAACCCCCCACATCACTAAACCATGTCTCTATGTCAACCCATCTTTTGAAAACCTCCAGGGACGGTGCCTCAACCACTTCCCTGGGCAGCCAATTCCAGTGCTTAATAACCATTTCAGTGTAAAAAGTTTTCCTAATATCCAATCTGAAATGGATTTTCTTAAAATCTGTTTCAAGCATATAAAAAAGGAAAAACCCGTTGAATTGCAAGTAAGAAATAATAAGCACAACTACTAAGTTATCAAGAACTAGCTGCTTGGAAAGATGACAGAGCAGTCTTATCGTCTAGTGGTTCAAAACCTGAAATACAATCACAATGTCAAATCAGAAGAGTAGAACCTAAAACTAAGTAAAAATAAAAACAAACAACAAAAACCCAACCAAAACCCCAAAACCAACAAACAAACCCCCTTCCAACAGAAAAAGAAAACCCCAAACCATACAGGGTCTGTTAGGAATGAGTTTCTGCAGATACAAAGCAAAAACCTGTAGGTGTCAACACTCCTGTGTCAGTGCCCACTTCAACATGGATGACAAGTAAAAACTGTATGAAACAGCTGCTAACATAATATGTAAAACCTCTTCCCTAGGTGCCTGAATTAGATACAGAGGAAAGGAACTGCAAAGCTGCTCTTTTGGCAAGACAGAGATAGGTCAAGTTTAATCTTGAAGCCAGAAAAGCATTAAGACTTTAAGTGTTAAGCTTTTCTTGAGGAATTCTGAAAAGGGAAAAAGTCTTTCTGTGGGCTCTTTAGAAATACAAAAACTTTCCCATTTTAAGAACACCGATACACCTTCCAAATGACACACCAGAGTAGAGATTTCTCGCCCAAGTGGGAATAGCGTATCAGCTTGCAAACAATCAGAAAGCTACTTCAGTTCTTAATGCATTTGTGGGGAAAGGAGAAGACATGGTCAGCTGCAAAAAAAACAGCTATGACTTCCCCCTGACAGTTGACAAATAAGCAGCTAAATGTTCTATAGGAATTGCAGTGAGGTCTCATAATGTTTTTAATTTAATCTGTCCAGCACCCTTGAAAGATGCAAACTTTATATGCCATTTTACCTGGGCAATCTTAATTATTTCTGCTTGAAGCCAGAGAGAACAGACCAGCTAAACCATAATCGGTCTCTCAACCAAGCAGAAAATTTGCAGTCTCTTCATAAAGTCATCACAAAAGCTTCTTCCTCCCTCAACTAGGCTGATGACAGTGAGAGGATTTGTTCAGTGGCTGGGCTGGCACAGAACAAAAGTTAGCATATAAGGACTCTTAATAAAAAAACTTGTGACTCATTTACATCAGGCAAAACCACCAAGAGGGTTGCAGACTACTTAACCTGTGCTGGGCTCTAGCTTGAGTATTATTTTTACAAAACAAAACCAACCCCCAAAAAATCCACACATCCCAAAAACTTCACCACCAAACACAATATTTTTACAGAGATCTCCCAAGTGGTCTTATGAGGAATTATTTGTGCGGTGTGTGTTATGGGAACCAAACCAGAATTTGTAAGGAATGGCAACTGACTTCAGTGGGGGATACTATAGCACAAGTGCCATATAAAATATCCGCTCCCCAAGTAAGCCTTCAAAAGCAAATCTACCCTGTTCTTTCCTTCAAAGAAAACTGCAGACTTTGCAAAATGCTTACACTTGGATCACGAGTTCAGTTACACTCAAACGAGAAAATTTATTTCAGTTGAAATTCTGAATTAAGTATATTTTATTTAGTAAAGGATTATTTACCATATCTCCTGGTCTGTCAGCAAATCCTCCAGTCTCCTCATCCTGGCAAGCCAAAATAAAGCAGCGCAGTTTCTCTCTGTCAATCCAGTGTAATCTCCCAATCATCTTCAAAGATGCCAGCACCCACCACGAGTAACACACATCAGGTAACTGGCAAGCAGAGAAGCAGGTTGTTATTTGACTTTGTTTTAAACGTGACGCTTCAAATTTTATTGGTTATTTTGAAAATTACTAAGTGTGCTGTCATAATACTGTAGCAGAGAAACAACACTTAAAGAGTGTTCTTTGGGGTAAAAGAGAAGAAAAGTTCCTGGATGCAGTCTCTTTGCAGAGGATTTCCCCTTTTCAGGAAGTGACATTCTCTTTTTCAAACCTCTTTCCTTCTTCAAGAAACAAAACCACAAGAACATGATTTTGAAACAGCCTTCACCTTCTGTGGGAGAGTCCAAAAAACCCACAGCATCTTTTTCACGAGTTAAGTACAAAGAACATATCAACTAGCTTCATTTGTTTGAAAAAAAAATAAATCTATTGGTTGGTTACCTATTTGCCAGTGGAGATTATTCTAGGTTACACAGTTTCCTGTTGCGATGTGGAACGCTATTACACTCAGGATTTACACCCAGTAAAACAGTAATTTGTGTATGAATCCTACAGACGAGATCACTCACAATGTCAGAAAATATCGAAGCCCTGATTTGACAGGATGCTTGTTCAAGTACAGTACAGAGATAATCCAGTACGTGTACCTTCCTAAACTGAGGACTAACACTAAGCATAGCTGAGGACTGCATAACAAGTGTTAGCAACAAAATTAAGAATCAAAATGAAGGCCTGAATTTTTAGAAAAACGTTACTAAATATGTCATAGAAGTCATGACATTTTCTAGAAGTGCTTCAGCTTCAGAAAAAATAATCTCTATTGAGGTCTGAACAAACAAAAGCAGCCACCTAATACCTTCTCTGGTCGTCCGTTGAGACCTCCAGAAGGTAACTGACGTTCACAAAGCCACCAACCCAGCAAGTCAACATTTATTTGATGCAGCTGGTCTGTTATCGCCAGAAATCCTGTGCAACAATAGATCTAAAATTACAGACATAAAATTTTTGTGTATTTAAAAACTAAGCATAGTTTAGCAGACTAAACGCAGGAAGATCTTGAAGCAGGAATACAGTCATGCAAACTCAATAGCAAACTCAATACAAAATAATACACGTTTCAACTTTCAGTTGCTTTTGTGTAAAAGTACCAGTTACACAATGTAATTATAGAACAGTAAGATTTCACTAACATAAGACACTAAGGCAAGGTTTGGAAAAAGATCCTAAACGATCAGGCAGAACCATACAGTTTTATTTCAAAAACACTCAGGCGAGAGTACTCAAATTTATTTCTGCAGGCTGGATATGGCCTTTATGACAATTTGCATCCAGCCTATGGAAGGTTCCTGTACGTGCCTCTCACCGTAAGGCTTGTGGAGAGCAAACTGAAGACCAAATAAATTAATTCTCTGGCAGAAACAGGTTAACCCTGATCATTAACGATTGTGGCAACCCCACATACATCTAGTCATGTCAGGCTCACTGTCAAAGTGCCATGCAATGTGTGTGCAGATTAATCCCTGGGGTTTTTTTCCTGGGAAATAACATTTACAGTGCAACAGCATACTCCGGTCATGTTTCATGTGGTCACTAAGAAACCCACCAAGCACAAACCGCAAGAAACCACAATCTCAACTGAAGCCTGCTCATAATCGTCTTTTCCCAATAAAACACACCCCAAAAATACAACAAAAACAACAACAAAAGCACACATCAACAGGGATGTGCCTGTCCAAGAATACTGCAAAATAAATGTGATATTCCTAGAAAACTTTTGAACTACTGTGCAGGCGTAGGAGTTGCCCTTCACAGCATTTTAAGGAGTATGTGAATGTGCACAACAGATCTAATCCTCCACGGAAACGCTAGCTGCAGAGTGGGTTCAGCGACCTTATCTGACTTCCTTGAACACTAGACCACAGTCCAGCCATTTATCTGCTACCGTAGATAAAACTTGCAAGGTAAGGTACATGTATCAGGTTTGAATATTTTTCCCCCTGATTTAAAAGAAGGAGGGGGCAGAAAAAAACCCAACACTTTTTCTGAACAAAATACCTCTAGGATTTTCATGTGCTGAGATGAATCTTGGCTATGGCATTGCTCACCATAATTATGCAAAGTATACAAGTGATTGCAATAGCATTAAAATATTTTATTAAAAGTTGGTTTCTATTCATAAATTCAGGTGAAGTGCAATAACTCCTTCCATGAAAAAAAAAAAATAGGAAAGGTAGTTTTTTTGTAAATTTTCTGCTGGAAGGAGTCATTGAGGTTCCCTTCCTTGAGAGACCCCTAAATTTGTTCCAATTATCTTCTCAACTAGATTTTACTGAGCGTTTTTCAGAATTCACCATCACCAGTAACACACTCTTTAGTGTCTACAACAAAACATGAAAAATGTTCCCATGCCTGAGTTAGGCACTCATCTTAAAACTGACTTTCCTCAAAAAATTAACCAAGCCGCCCCTTGAGAAGGTTCACATCTCATTTTTATTTCGGTTCATCAGCTGATAAATATCAAAGTTATTACATAATTGACCTTTATGTTTCATTATGATTTGTGGTAGACACAGTGACAGATCTTGTCCAATACCTCCATTAATACCCATTTCGAATTCTCTAAAAATCCCCACGCTAACTATTCCAACATCACGATGTGAAATTGAAATCCAGTTCTAAGGTTGTTCCCTTATGATCTTTTCTTTTTTTTTTTTTTGCCCAGACTATAACCTCCTGAGTCTCTACTTATCTTCTCAGATTTATCTACTATCTTACATTTATCTATTTGTTCATTTATTTTAACAAAGGTACTAGAATCAGGCGTTTGGGAAACAAGAAAGGTATGTCCATGACATCACTGGTAGAGGTTGTAAAGAACATTTACAGGCAGTACGTGATACTCGCTAATTTAAAACATTTCCATATAAAGAAAAAGTTACCTGTCCTGCATGTGATTCGGAGCCTGGTCTACAGCCAAATCCTCCATCAAAGTTCATACAGGACAAAACGAATTCTACTGCTTTCCCCACGTCAATGGCATCCAGCTTTCCCTGCAAGTCAGAAGAGCAACTAATGCACTTGACCAAGCCCATTAACCACAGAAACTTCAGCAGTACCGAAGAGGAGATTCTGTACTTGTGCAAGTAATGATTCAGGGCTTACCAGAAGCGCAAGAGTCGCTGCAGCACAGAAGGAGAACCTTGTATCTATTTCTCCTGGAATGTGGGAGATAGCCAATGAAATAAGAGTGTTTTTATTAACAACAAAAATACATTTAAATCACCACTGGAAATAAGGAACAAAACATTAAAATACTAGATTTTACATTGAACAACAAAAATCAGCCAAAACCTATCCCCGTACTGTTTCCTTTTCCAGCCTATTGTTTATTTCCTTGGCAATACAGAAAGTGTCCGTTATAACTAAAGTGATCTGTATGCTTACCGCACACAAAAGCAAACAACTCATTTTGAGCTGGTGTATAGCCAGATATATATCCAAATCAATTCAACTGGTGGTAATTTACGAGTAACTATTTAATTATAGAGTTTATCTGTAGTGTTCTACTACATAATTGCAGACAGTGGACCCAAAAAATACTTGGGCACAACTCGATCTGCCTTAAATGCAGGCAGAAGTAGAAGCCATTTTTATGTTTAGAGGAAGACTGATATAAGTTGCAAGTTTTCTTTCGTAGACTTGTACCTGGAAGCCAAGTCAAATCCGCTACCCCTATAGCAGAATGATTGCTCAGCAATTCCATGCCAATATAACTCCTAGCACCAACTCCGAGCAATTAATGCCTGAAGTCAAAATTTAAAATTGAATCCAGCTGCAAACATTCATTCTTTTTGGTCAAGCTGCTGCAAGACTTTTCTTCTTAAGAAACCCACAAGCTGAAACACAGAAAACAAATGTTCTGCTTTGTACTACATCAGGTATCGCACTCCTTCAGCTGAGCTGTAACCGCCTGTCAGAAATAATACAAATCCATTGCGCGTTCAGTGCATTTTTTTCAAAACTTCCACCAAAAGGATGCAGCAAATTATGAGCCATTTTAACACATAAGGTAACAGTGACCTTTACAGTAGCACACATACACTGCCACGATGGCGATTGCTGAACTTCACTAGAACAATGACTGATATGCAATGATTTTTTAAAAATTTAAGCTTTCCATGCATTTTTACTTAGATACTTAAACAGTTAAGTATTTACTTAGATAAGTAGTATTACAGTGACTAAATATTTATGCTACAGCTTAAAAATACACTCTTTATGAACAAAGATGGTATGCGCAGAAACAAAATTGGTATTAACAGAAGCTCATGACTGCAAAACCAATCCTTCCTCATTCCCTTACAGTGAAAGATCCTTAATGACCGCCATTAAATGGCAAGCATAAAACATTCCTTATGGAACAGCATATCTAGTATATCAAATCACTGTCACGTTACAAATGGCTAAATGTTTTCTTGTTTAAGAGCTGGACAATTTATTTTTAATACAGGAATGGAACTGAAGTTTAGAATATTTATGGAACGAATGAAACACAAATCTGTCCTTCACAAAACTTCCTTTTTCATAACTTGGAAAACAAGCGTTCATATACAATACATAAGCAAAAAGACCACCCAAGGAAACTTAAGTTCACGGACTTACATATTTCAACTTAGTCTCTAAATTTTAAAGACCTAAAAATTACCCCATATGTCTCCAGCAAATGATCCATCTTCTTTTTGCAAGTTCTGTATATATTCAACAATTTTATTTACATCAACAACGTGGAGACTATCATATAAGATAAGAATCTGGAAAAAAAAAAAGGCACAGTAACAATCAAAGAGAGGCAAAAACATAAAAAAAATATTTCTTATAAAAAAAATCCTGGATTTATGAAAGACCATTTAATTAACTGTGAATGCTATTTGGTAATGCTTATGAATATAAAATTTCATTCACTGCAGTTCATTATCTCTGTCTAAAAATTTAAGAAACTCTCAATGAAAAGATAGGCAATTCAAGCTGAACTCTTTCGTGCTTTGCTATTTTCCAGCTTCCAACTCTCCTTTCCAAAGCATAACTGGGTTTATTTCTTTCTAAGTTAGCATTATGAAGGACAGAGCTTTGATTATGGTTAATTTGGTAATGGGGTAATGTGTACTGCTGCTACTTGGATATGTGCAAGTATAAGTTGAGTGCTAGTTACTAATGTCACTTACAGTGGCAATGATTAGTTTCAAACACTGAGATTTTTACTTCCATTCAATTTTTAAGTATAACAGGCAGAGCTAAATTGCAATTATTTAAGAAAAATATATGAAAAAATGATTAGACACAAACTGTACAGTCTAGACATATATTCTAGAATACAGAATATAGAAGAATATATTCTAGAAGAAAAATAAAGGTAGGGAATACAAAATTTTCTGAGCTAGCATTGCTTTGAACTAGTAAACCCGTATGACACAATGCCACGTGAAAAAACAACACTGTTTCTGAGCCCCAGCTGGTTTTGTATTTTTACTCACAACTTGCATGATCTGTAAAGAGAGTAATTAAGAATGTATTATAAATAGCATAATAGAAAGAACAGTGGAAACTAAGCAAATCCTGAAAAATACCAACAACTATGACTTTGAACACCTAGACTTAGCTGGAATCCTTCAATTGTTAGATAAATTGTTAAATAAAATTTAAGTCTTACGGAAATGCAAAAAAGAATATACAACTCCAACAGAAAATATTTTTTCATAGCATGCTCCTTAAAAAGCCAATCTGAACAAATTAATCTTAATTGTGAACAAAGGAAGATGTGACATGACCCTTTAAACATGTAGATAGGACTAAATAGTGTTTGTTCGCTAACAACATGCATGCTCATTAATACATGCTAATTAAGTTTACATCAGCACTTGCTGACATGTGTCAGCTTTGCACATCTAAAGCTGCATTCAGTTAACATGAAAGTATCTCCCAGAAGTACCAGGTATTTATTTAAGAACTCCGTCTCTAATAAATAGGTAAAAGTAAAAAACCTCAAATTGATCCCCTTCTCTTTATACCAGATTACAATTTGTGAAAGGAATTTGAATAGAAAGTTTGGAAAAGCTTATCGGTCACAGCCTAAAGAAACTTTAGTTTCCTGGTTTTCAGAATAGTTCTAGAACTAAAGTGGTGACAAATATCAACTTTAGAGCAGATAATACATGCCAACACTCATCACTGACCCCATTCTTCTTCATCAAAACCACATTCTTCTGTCCCGCCTAAGGGTTTCAAATCCATCACACTTTCTTCCCAAAACAGGATGCTAACTTATTTATTTTTAACACCATTTAAATATTTCTTCCATAAGATTGGACTAGAGATACATTACGCAAGCAATCAAGCAATTGCTCAGAAGCATATGAGCCTCTTCAGTAATCTTTTCCCGTGACCGTTTGCACAACAAGAAGAACCAAAAACCAACCAACCCAAACTCCATACTCAAGAAATAATGAGAATGGTGAAAAAACAAGATTGAGAATTACTTTTTCTCAGGGGAAGAGTACATACCAAATAAACAAATAACATGCTCAACAGATCGGTATCATTTTTAAGTCCCCCC
>JAOXJK010000004.1:34987080-35000182 GCA_025774025.1 Xenus cinereus | reverse complement strand
TGTGCCAGCTCCACCCTCGTGGCCAGCTCGGCAAGCAAGACACCTCTTGGTGCTATGAATGATGACACAAATTAGGTTAACATTGCCGGCTTAAAATTCTATGGTGTCCAAGAAAAAGATAATCTTAATACAGTGATCTCTTCAACAAGCTCAGTAAATTGTACTAGGGGGGGGTTCTACAGAATAGGGATCGGGCTCTCGTAATTGTATGCTGAATTACACTTTGACGTTTTTAATGCTCAAATCCATATAGTCAGAGGGATTAAATACTGAATTATGAAATTCTTCTTTAATACTTATGAGATTGGTATTTACCTTGCTGTTTATTCATATTTCTTTAAAACTGGTAAGTGGTGTGATTTGCAATGTATTCTATTAGTATTAATACCGTGCATCTTCTTTCACATATCTCAGAGGTTTTTGCTTTCCTGAAACCCCCTGTTTATTAGCACCGAAGAACTTAAGTGTGTCCTGATAGTACATGAGTTTTGGGTTTTTGGGCAGAGTTTTCTTTCTGCTTTTGCTATTATCATTGATAAATTAGAGAAAAAATCCTGAGGTTACCACATAGCTAAGTTTACTTGTATGGTGCTGACCCGTATCCTTGGAAACCCAAAAATGGCAGAGATATAATACAAAAATTAAGTAACTAAAGAAATCAAGCAATAACCATGACAAATCAGTACTGTAGATCTGGTGTGAAAACATAGTTCTTATTTATATTCTCCCTCTCTCCCCACGCCGCCCTTCCCGCTCTTACTTCAACAATTGCTTTCCCAAAGGCTTTTCTCTCCAAAGCGAATCTAGTAGCTTCATCAAGTGCTCTTTTTGCTAATCCAACAGCACCAGCTGCTACAGGAATTGGATATAGCATAGGATAAAAAATTAGAAATTCCTGCTATATTTCATAAATAAGTTATTTCTGATAACTTACGGGTGGTCTGGTCTTATCAAAAGCTCTGATTGCGATTTTAAAGCCAGCTCCCTCAGCTATTAGTACATTGTCTTTCAGGACTCACATCTTCAAAGACAATACCTCTTGTATCTGAGCAGCGCTGAACCATATTCATTTCCTGAGAAGGAAAATTTATAGAGGTGCAACTAAATTGGATTATTCAAAGGTACAATATCTTTTCATTCTTTAGTTTACTTAAAGTATGCTTTTTTCCCCCAAGATACTTCATCTAAAAGTTACCATATACACAA
Organism: Xenus cinereus; assembly: GCA_025774025.1. Taxonomy (NCBI): domain Eukaryota; kingdom Metazoa; phylum Chordata; class Aves; order Charadriiformes; family Scolopacidae; genus Xenus; species Xenus cinereus. The sequence continues at coordinate 34,998,976 of JAOXJK010000004.1, read as the reverse complement.
CAAATAACAGCATTGCACTTGCAGACCAGCATGCCCTTAATTTGTCTCAGGTGGGCAGTTTACTTTCGCCTTACAGGAAATCAGTTCTGTGGCTGTGATCAGTCTTTTTGTCTTTCTATAGTTCAACTATATCCTTTGAGATGGGAGTGGAAAAAGTAAATAATCTAATATGCAGGCAGTACAGGGTGCACTATAAGTAAATAAATAAATGAGTTTTTCAGGTTTTCGATTCCTAATGTTCAACATACAGTTTTGCCTACTGTTAAAAATAGTATTTTATTTTTTTTAATAAAAAGAGAGAGTAGCACCAGTGTCTCCAAGGCCTCTTCCTCGACCAGCAGTAGCTAAATTAAAGCTCACTATGTGCGTATTTATGGTTAGAATTGTCCAGCTTGCTTCTTATCCTTTCAAGGCACACTACTCATTTATTGGCACTTGTCAGTAAAATAGTTCTCAAAGATTCTTTTGCAACTGTTTAAAGTCATCCCACTTCAGACCATTCTGAATAATTCCTTAGCTGAATTAATAGAATTATAATTATGTCTTACGAATAGTTTCTGTATGTCGTGAAAATGAAAAGATCACTGCACATGAGTGCATGAAAATGTTCAGTTCACTGGGAATCTTTTGTCTTTCATGGTAATTTGTTGCATTATTGGTTTAGAATTGAATGATTCCTGGCTGGTCCATTAAGAGCTGAAGTCTCCACCTTTCTTCCCATTTGGGTTCCAGGGCTATTTGCTTCCACAATGAATCCAGTAATGGCTTTGCTTGCAGGAGCTTTTGGATCTGGATCGGTACGAGTTATCGAAAAATACCTAGTGTAAAACAAAGAAGAGGGATGGAGCTTATCCTCACAATTAACAACCAGGTACTATTTTAGCTAACATTTTTAATGTTTTCACATGCATTTCTTCCATATAGTACATTCTATCTGTAAGTTAACAATCCTTTTTTCTTGCCCCTTCCAAAAATAAACTGAGAGGGACCGAAAGAGAGGAAGTTTCAAAGATTCAAGATTTCATAACATCTAATAAAATTACTTCAGATCAATTTGCAAAGATTATCCACCTTTTCCATGTATTGTAAGTCTTTATGATATTATCGCTTCATTAACAATACAAACGAAACCTATTCACAGCACATACACGAAAATTAATGCTTAGGACATACATTCTTGTATGCAAAATGTTATTATCTGATTTCAAAGTTCTTAATTTTATTCTTCTAAGCATATATTGTAAATAAGTATTTCTCTCAGAATTTAAACAGTTGTAAATCACTTTTATGGTGTTCAGTAATGTCAAAAGATATCTGGTAGATTGTCTTTGATGGATCTGCCTTGAACAAGGAAATAAATAGAAAATTCAGCTTTTGGATAAATGTATGAAGTTTTTCCACTTGAATTAAGAACATGTATGTTGCAAGTTGGTGTGATGTGAGACAAATAAACAAATGGAGTTCAATTTCCATCCAAGTCGAGTTTCTCCTTATACAAACCTCATATTTTTCCTAAATGCCTACACCTCCCCTTGAAAGGGAAATAAAAGGTATTAATTTTTGGTAAGTGACTTAGGATGGGGACAATTTTCCAACTGATATCTTCTATTTGCTTATTGAAAGTATCTCATTAGCTACGCCCTGATTTTCAGTAAACAGCACTGTTTATTAACGAAACAAAGTGGACTGAGTGGTGAGTACATGCCAGTGTTCTTTAGAAGAAAATAAAAAGAGAAAAAAAGAAAAAAAGGCCAAAAAAAGGAGTAATACTGATTAATATGGTTTAGGAACATTTTACAATGCAGCAGTTATACTTACACACATCATTGGCTCCTTTGTCATTCTTCCTAAGTATTTTTTCTGCTGATGCTCTTTTCCTGCAATGATTACTGGCATTTGCTGAAAGAAAATATTTAGACCATTAATCCATCTTTTTAAAGGGCACAGATTCCAGTTTAAGGGATGTAAGAAAAGGCAGAACTTATCCCTAGGGCATTTGCCTTGATGGCAGTTTGCACCCCTGTACGCCCATCAGCCAGCCCTTCCTGACAAGGCTCGCTTCAAAACTGCTGAGGCCCAGACCGCTGCAGTTGAAATATTTCATTTACTGAAATGTGTTTAAATTGTAACATATTAGTGATTTACACAAATCAATTAACAAAAACATATTCCCCCACATACATTTGATCGTGTACTGTGTTTGATTAGACATTGCCATGCAAGCTTTTTAAATAAAATTTTGTCAGAAGAGCAATAGGTGATTTGAAAATTACATATCACGGTTCCAGGTTTATTGTTTGATTGATGTAGGACAAGTTGCACAAAGCAGCAAGGATGCACTACTCAAATTTTTTTTATGACTTTTACATTTGAGAACTTAGAGTTCTTAGGAAGCAAAGAAGGGGCTCCCGAGCTATCACAGCACTTAGGGAAAAAAATAAAAAGTGTCCGTATTAGTCTAACCACCAGCTCAGTGACCTGTTTCTGACAGAAGCCAGCACTTTGGGAAGTAGATAGTAATACAGTAACAGCACAACCACACCTGCCCAAAAATATTTTCCCTAGCCTTTGGGTGCCTTCCTCAGCCAAAGAGACACCTCTCTTTGGAATCTTTATTATGCTTGCCCTTGACGGACAATTCTTATGCAAATTTGCCCAGTCCCTTTTAGAACCTACATAAAATTTTAGCATCAATATCATCCAGGGGCAATGAGTTTCACAAATTAATAATGTGCTGGATGTAGAACCACCTCCTTTCATTTATCGTGAACCTGCCATCTACTGAATTAATTTGATGCCTTCTAGTTATATTGAAAGGGACAGTGAACTATTGCTCCCTTTCACACTCTCCAGGACACTGAGGTTTTTGTCATTTCTCGTACAGAAGCTACATCTCACACAAAAAATACATCTTTTATAATCTTTGGCATCCTTTTAGGAACCTTCTCCTTTTCCACAATACTCTTTTGAGATGGAAGGATCTGACTACATAATGAATTAAAGAGCCAAGTGCAATTTGGATTCAAGCAGCAGCATAATTATGCCTTCTGCTTTTTACTTCATTCCCTTAAGGTCCCTTCTGACCCTAAATTTTATGGTTTTGACCACTTCTGAGAATAATGCTGACATTCACAGAACTATGACAATTTGGGTTTATCCCGTTCAATTGCTTCTTTCCCTTCACATGTGCATCACTTTTCCTTTTTTGAATTGCATTTGCCATTTTAACACTCACTCAGTTTCGTGACCTTCTCCTGCAGCTTTTTGCACCAGTCTCATCTTTCCTACACTGAATAACTTTGTATTATCAGTAAATGCTATCACCTCAGAATTGATCCCTTTCTCCAGTTTATTTATAGATATTCCAACCAACACAAAACTCAGCAAGGCTGTGCTGCTAATTTTTCAGCTAGGAAACCTGTGATTTTTAAAACTAATTTTGGAAGTTCAAGCATTATATACCAGCCAGGCATCCCTTGTTCACACACTTATTAGTGGCTTCAGAGAATTCCATTGATTTCACGCGGCATGACTTCTTTTCACAAAAAACCCTCTCTAGCCTATCATGTTTGCCCGTGTCCACTATTTCTGTACTTCATCTTACCGCCTCTTAACTTACAAGGTATAGCAGGCTTACTAGCATGTATTTTCCCAGATCTCCCTTGGAGATATTTCAAAGCAATGGTGTCCAATTTCCAACTTGTAATTTTTCATTTAATAACCAAGTGATTATACTCTGCAGTAGTCCAGCTACTTCAGGCTTTAGTTTCTCTAGAATTTCTGGCTGAATAAATCTAGTCCTCAAAATTGCTCCCTTTGTTCCTTAACCTCATTTATTAAATTTTTGATACAAGATATACCCTCTGATTAGTGTTCCAAAAAAAAGGGCCTGCTATGGACACTTCCCTAACTTCTTTTTCAGGTAATATAAATGCAAAAAAGACAATAATTTAACATTTTTTTCCATGGTTACTCATACACCTAAATGCTGCCAAAGCACTGCTGTACTGCATCTCATCTAAACTGAAAAACTGTCCTTCTGGAATAAACTCTTAAATTGCTCCAGCCTGTGTTGGAGACTAGAACAAAATATGACCTTCTAATTTCTCTGCCTAATCAGCTGACACAGTGCACCAGGGAAACATTAGGCAGTTGTAATCACGGCAGGAAAATCTGGTCATAAATTACTAAATCATAATCTGTCTAATTTGTCTCCTGATTACATCCACACCTAGTAACACTTGTATGTGTCAACCTGCCTACTGATTAAATTTAGATTATTCAAGTATGCAACTGTTTATTTTACACAGAATCCATAATTACAGGGATAAATCTCGTCTAATGCCTTTTCTTTGTTTCATTTCACAGATTAAAAAGAATGTTTACTTACCCCAGCTTTCTGGTGTGTGTGAATTCATAAGACGAAGTTCCCAAGCCTGTTTTATAAGTGGAAGAGGATACTGAAACAGACAGGGGAAAATCACCACCTGATTCATCACAATCAACAATTTAAATTGTATCCACGTTAAGATAAAACTCTATTTTTTCCCTTACACTATGGTAGATTTACCTCTCCAGTTTTGTCATATTGTGCAGCAACAGGAATCATTTCCTCCACAGCAAATTTACGAGCAGTAGCTTGAAACTCTTTCTGTTCACCAGTAAATTCTGCTTAAAAAAAAAAAAAAAAAAAGTCCCAAATTCCCAAATTCTCTACTACCTTAATTTTGCCAGTTGTCAGAGTATGAGAGAAGAGAAAACAAGAGTGTGCTTCCAGGACAACCCACGCCACCACTTCTCGGGCCTCTCCAGGAAGCAGAAAAAAGCTCAGCTTCCTCTTTCTTCTGGGAAAACACTCCTACAATGCACGCGTTTACTTCTGATGGAATGATCCACAAAATGTTCAAATTGGAGTAGAGAGGACTGTGTCACATAACACGTATTACCAAAAGAAACAAGAAGAAAGCTGTACTAATTAAATGGAAGAAGAGAACAGGGGAGATGTTGTCAGAGGATCCTGGCTATTCAGTTTCAACATCCAGCTGCTGGCCCCTTGTAATTTGCTTTATGCATATAATATGCAAGACCATGTGAGGCTTTAAGAACAACCTACCTATTAACCCACATCTATCAGAGTATTTTGGTAATGTCCCAGACGCATGTCTGCTTTCTTTTCATAAGCTGCTGCCATGGACACTTATTAATTCCTATTATTAAACTCCAAGTAGGATAGAACTCAGCAGACTGTCTGAATTTATTTTTCTTCCTACTACTTATCACAAATTCATTCCTTTTCATTCTAAATGCTTTCTTTGCTTTTTTTAAGTTTAGTGCACACAAATATTATTGTTACAGCTATTTGCAGAATGCCTTAATACTGTGCAAAAACATGTCTGAATTTGATTTTAAAAGGTTGTTTTATTCTCTTTCATTCTTCAATAGTTATGAATATCTGAAATATTTGGGGGAAAAAAAAAGAAAATTATCTAATTGCATAAATTTCTAAAAAGAATCTAGAAAGAAATCAATATTGTGCAAAAACAATTAGCCTAAACACTAAGTAAAGTCTTCTTATGTGAACATGTAGAAAGTAAAAAAAAGAAAAGTGTGATGAGGCCAGTCACTTATTTCATAACATTTAAAAAAATTGATTTAATCATAATGGTGCAAAAATCTCACGGAAATTTTACTGGAAACTCTAGAAAAGGACATCACAGAAAGTTACATAACTGGGAGGCAGCAAGTAATTTCAAACTAAAGTTGTGGTAGATAAGTGTGCTCTTGAACATAAGCATGCTGTGGGACACGGTTACACAGTCACACCCCAGGGAGAGCGAAGAACTCAGGCAATAACAGGGATCAACACAGCGAAAAAAGTGCTTCCAGAGGATACTGAAAACATCTACGAAAGTGAAATGCAGCAAGAGCGCTGCCCGGCACAGAGGAGGGGGAGGCTGTGACCCAGCTGAGCAATGAACTGTTCAGTGCATTAATAGGTCAGAATTGCAAGGCAGTATATAACTCCAGTAGGCAATATATTATTTAAGTTTTCACAAGCCACGGGCATCGCAACATGGTATCTTGCTAAGTTTTGTGTTGCTGCTGCCACTCTTGTACAGAAAACCAGACCAAACAAAAAACACCAACAAACATCTAGAAAGACTTTGGATCCTTCAGAACATTTTATACCTTATCTGGAAAAAGACAAGACAAGGTTGAAAAAAAGCCAGATCATTGTAATTTTTTTTTTTTTTTTTTAAGGGGCAGCTGTTGAAAAAGTCATGCACAGCTTTGCCACCAAAAAGTTTTGCAACAACTGCAGCCAACTGAGTCAGGTACCTGGACACGTGTAGGGATGTTGCACACTAAGCATATTTACTAGCTGCTGGATGAGATTTAAATACTGCAGTGCTCAGAATCGAGGCGTTATTTGTAGGTGCCTTTGAGATTAGGATCCGTAACCCTCAGTAAGTAAATAAGCTCTTTTGCACTGAGGCAAAGAGACAGGCTGGGATGGTGTTGAGGACATCCCTCAGGCTGAGACTGAATAAATCAGTACGCTGAGAGAATGTTGGCATTAGGACGTAATGCAGACCAATACCGTTGGATTTACAGAGCAAAATGATTGGGTTCAAGGCCTGATAAGTATTCTCGAGGGGGGTTGCTTTGGGCTAGGCAGATTACCCCCTGCTAAGTGGTTGGAGCAGAGTAGGTACGCTCCTAGACCATCTCTTCCAGTTAGTTTCAACCAAAATTCAGTTTATGTGCTTTGAAATCTCTGTGTGAATCAAGTAAGGTGCAGTAAATGGGGACAATTGGGAGATTCACCTCCAAACTACACCCCTTTCCTGAACTGAACTGTTCATGTAGACACAGCCTGAGAAGGCAGCTGTTGGAAATGGAGTCAGGAATACACCTTAACGTTTGCTGCTCTCCAGGTTTGCCTTACACTAAAGCATCTTTGCATGTGAAATTTGCTGCTTGCCTCTGAAGATCGGTGCCGGTGCGCCTTCTGGAAGTGTCTGTATTAAAAAGCTGCAAACTATCTGTCATGTCCTGCAGGGTTGTAGAGGTTAAAGAAGAGAAGAAGTTCCAGAATAAGGGAAGGGAAGAGTGTGTGGAGCCAAGACAAAGGTATGCGAGGGGATTTCTGCTAAAGGACAGGAGCAACTAGGGTAAGGTACCAGAACCAACTCTCGGTTAAGGTCACTTGTTAATGCAGCTTGCAGCTACCCTTGCTCGGCTTTCTCTGCTCCCTCGAATCATTTTCTCCCTGCCTCTCTTCACATCTCCTTCTCGGGTAGAAGAATAAGAAATGTTTTGACAATGTCAACAGAATTTCTACCAAGCCAGTCTGGACGGGAAGATCCAGTGGTTGGTGTCTGCTGAGTATTTGGGAGGAGAGAGGTATGGAAGAAGGCAAGGTTATCTGTCAAAGCCTGAACCACTTGAACTTTGAGGTTCAAAATTATTTACATAAGGAGTGACAACAGACAAAAATTTCTGTTAGGTGTATCTAGCATTTTTAACATTTCTCACAGAAATAAGAAATACAGCACCTGTCTTTCCTTTTTATTTTCTAAAACTCTTACTGCTCTGTCATATTTCTTACCTATTATTCCTCTGATTATTTTTACTACAGTAAAAATTGTGTAATTCACTGTCTATTCCATTATTAACCCAGAAAACTCTCTTTTATACTAACCACCAGAATACACGGCGCTTATTGCTGAAATGTATAAATTAGCAAGTAAACATAACAAGAATGTCACATTACGAAATGCAGCAGGCACTTTAGCAGCTAGAGAAGTCTTCGAACTATGTTGTTTGGTACATTTCTCCCTGTAGAATCATATATTAATAAACGCCCAGTTGCAGTAATCACATCTCTCAAAACCCTTCTCATTTAAGGTGAAGTGCCACGTAAGTGGAGTTTTAAGGGCACAGTGACAGTAGGGGGAGCTGCAGAAAGACCTTTGTAGGCTGGATTTTAATAAACGTTTATATTATAAGGTATCAGTTGTGGCTATGCAAGACCATACCAATGCTAACATTTAATAGCATAAAAGAACTTAACCATGTGAATGGATATTGATGTAACATACAATGTAGACATTAATTTTGTAGTAAAACCCGTGTCATTGTTTTTATCAAGTGCAGCAAATAACAAAATACGAAGTAAATTCTGCCTTAATTCATAATAGTTCAATTTCTATAACAGCTGACAAAACGTGTGCCCTCGTGCTGAAGGCAGAATTCAATAGTGACTACAGCTGTGGCATACTGGGTTGCATAAGGTAGAATTCAGAAAGACTAGCTGAGATTACAGCTCTGTTGAGGCACGTGCAGTGAAGAAGTAAAGAAGGAGAGAAATCTCGTGTTGGAGATCCTGGAAGAAGAATAATGGGAGTGAGAATATGGGCATAAGAAGGTGAAGGCTGAGATTTTTCCTCTAATATTCACGTGACAAGTGACTCGGCCCTTTGTGACGCTGACAGCTAAAACTCATTTTGCCAGGAAAGTAACAAGTCTTGTACTGGGTCACATCAAAGGTCCATCCAGCAGAGTATCCTGTTTATGGCAGTTGCAATGAAGATTGCATAGGGAAGGGTTCAAGAGCCGAGCATTTACCAATAACATAGTGATATTTTTTCCATGTTTTTCCTACCCACCAAAAATTTTCCAAATTACAAGTTTCCTGAGCTGGAGGTGATGCCTTTGCAGTTACTAATGCTTCATGGGTGTCTCCTCCATTAACTTGACCTATTGCTTTTTGAGTGCTTTTTGGGAACCACGGCTTAGTTTGTTACACTATGAAGAACCATTTCAGTTTGCTTGTTTTCAACCTGATGTCTGCTCACTTGACAGGGGAGGGTGGCAGCTGCGTCCCCCCGCCCGGGCAGAGACCCCAGTGCTGGGCACCAGCCTGGGCTCCATCCAGCGGCCGGGCAGGGCGTCCTGGACTGGGCTGCAAGAGGTGACAGCCGCTCCTAACGGCCTGTAACATTCTTCAGACATAAAAAAACTTTTTGTTTTCCCTCTATGGTGGCTTAATTTAAGGCTTTTTGATAAGGAACCTTGTGGAATGTTTTCAGAAATCCAGGAGACCCAAAGATCAGCTGTACTCCCTCACCTTCATGCCTGCTGACTCCCTAGGAGATCTCTGTTTGCTCTGTGAGCCCTCACTTCTCTGAACAAAAATCATGCTTCCCAATATATCATATATTCCAAATTTGTCTGCATTATTGTGGTTTCCACTATTTGCAATACGCAGATATGAGGTTTATCACTCTGCAGTTTTCCAGACTTTCATCAGAAGTATTTTCAAAAATTTCCAAAATATTTACCACCTTCAAGTCTATATATGTGTAGGAGGCTTAAGGAAATAACGTATTGGCCCTGCATATTCTCTTCCTGCTCTTTGCCTTTTAAAAAATTACTATTTTTAGCATCCACACTTTTTGCAAAATAACGCTCAAACTCTTTTTTTGCCTGCCTTATTGTGCTTTCACATTTAACCTGCCAAATTTTATGATCCTTTAAAATTTACTCATTTGAACACCACTTTAACTTATCAAAAGATTTCTCCTGGTTGGTAGCAACCGCCCTTTTCATTGTCTGGACACGCTGGCCTCCTTTTGCCGTTTCCTAGGCCCTTCTATAAAACCCAAATACATGTGTTATATATATGCCCTTACATAGCCTTCTATTTACCTGAAAAACACTAACTCATGTAGTTTTTAGTGCTATTCTAACCTTTTTAATTATTTTTAGCAAGTTTTCTTTTTTTTTTTAGTAACTTTTCAAGTTATTCCTTGGGTCTGAGAGTGAGAACCAAGTCAAAAGTTAATTCTTCTGGAGGATTCTGCACTAACTTCTTAATATTATGTATGATTTTATTTTATAAAAAAACATAACCCTAATTTAATATTGTTCTGTAAATCCTAATGAAAAGAAAGAAAAAAATTTGCTGGAGTGCAAGTGAAGGTTGGGGTTTTTTTGCCAGAACTTGGAAGTGTTGTATAAGTAAAAGCTTATTAGGCATAGCCCAACATATATATATGGTCTGTTATATATATATGGTCTGTTATATATAACATATACTATACATTATATATAGCGTATATATTAAAGATAACACGTGTTAAATACAATGCATAGTACGTAATATAAAGACTAGATTACATAGTGTGCATACTACATAATAATATATATACACAATATATATAATATATTGTGTGTGCTGTATATGATAAATTCACTATATATAATTATGATACATATATATTTTATATATTTATTTGTAGGACTGGCTATACAAACTCTCTTACCTGTGTTTTTAATTGTGCCGTTCGTTGAGACTCCAGTGTTGGTTCTCGACAGCAAGCTCTGTACAGACACACCGCCCTGCGCAGAGGGAACGGGGTGGCGCTGAGCTGTAGAATAATACCGAAGCTTCTCTGAGAACACTGCTTTGGCTCTGACTAGCAAATCCTGACGTGCCCTGCTACCTCCAGGTTGCCATGCCTTCTCAGAACGAGCCAGAAGGCATTAACCCACCACCATGCTTCTTACAAAGCTACCCCACACAGCTTTTCTCTCAGTTGGCTCAATCTCTGACACAAGAAGTGCTTTTTCTGTCGGTGAGGTTGTCTGAGTTGTTCTCTTAGTCATCGACGCTGAGATGAAATAAGGATTCATTCCTTTTCCACATCAGGTGTTTTCCCTTGGGATCCACTTCCTGGAACACGGGCAGGCATTTTGGGTAACTAATGGGGGGCTTAAGAGGACGGGCGGGCTAGGTTTAAGAAAGAACTCTCGTCAACTTTGCAGACCACCAGTGGTGCATGGAATGCATGAACTCCTGCCTAGGGTAGCATTCTGGTGAAGGAGGATAACTGGAGGAAGCAACTACTCATTAAAAAACTTAGAAGGACAAATAAACCCTCGTAATTTAATACAGAGGGGGAAATGACTTCCCCCAGTACTTCCACTATGAGCAGACAAAACTGCATATGTGAAATTCAGTAAGTATTAAAGCAATTGGCCTGGACTAAGACCTCTGGGAGGATGGATGAGGTGCTACGCGTGCCTGATTTAGTTTTCTTAAAACTAGCCAAGGCAGCTAGCTCCACGAGACCGGCCGTTGCACTGTCTGTGGAGGAGGCACGTACCCTCACGGCCTCTGACGCAGACGTGATTGGTTTATGTTTCCATACAAGCATAGTAACGACTTCCATGACCTATGCGTTTTAATTTACTCATGAATAGAATACATGTGTGCTTTTGAGGGTCTTAAGGCAATTTTTGAAATGGTACCTTTATTTGCAAGCCTTGGACAGTACCTTTGCCTCAAATCGCTCATGTGTATGAGCATGTGATGGCCTGCAGGCGCGCTTCTGTTAAGAATTACATTGGGTTATTTCAAAATTTTTTCAATAGAAAATATTCTGTGTGTTGGACTTTGCGATGTTTCCCTAACAACAGACTAACAGACGAGTAGCGGTGCGACATCTGAGCGCGGAGTCCCTTTGCTGTGTCGGTGCTTTGGGCTGTCGCAACTCAAAAAGGACCTCAGCGATCGGATTAATTGATCTTTAAGCGGCCGTTGCCCCCTTCCGACAGACCAGCGGGCGGCGGATGACAGCGCGGGGAAGCCCATGACCCGCGGCCCGTGTTTGTCGGGGCCGGACCCGCTTCTTGACTGAGCCGCGAAACGCCCCCCCCGGCACCGGACCCGGGGTGCTGCCGTTCCTCCGCCCGGGAGGAGACCGGAACCGCAGCTCCCCGCCAGCAGAACGGGCGCTTCGGCTCCTCGGGCGGCCGCTGCTCCCCGCCCCGCCCCGCCGCGCCGGGCTCAGCACGGCCGCACCGGACAGCTCCGGCCCCGGCCAGA
>JAOXJK010000004.1:34963755-34977874 GCA_025774025.1 Xenus cinereus | reverse complement strand
TCTGGAGATCTTCAAGCCCCACCTGGATGCCGTCCTGAGTGATGTGCTCTGGGCAACCCTGCTTTGGCCGGGGAGTTTGACTGGATGATCTCTAGAAGGTCCCTTCCAACTCTGACAATTCCCTGATTCCGTGAGGTGCTGCAGTCCCTTGAAGGAGGCATCAGCTTGATGCCGTGTGGCTCATGCTCGTGCAACGGTTCCCCACTGCCCTCATGCTTTTGGGTTGGATGTGGATTTATACACAGGTATGAGGAGGCCTGATGATGATGGTGATACGTGTCCTCCTCTCCAGCAGGGCCATCTTCCTTGCTAACGGGATGACAAGGAAAAGCCTGAGGTTGCTGCTGGCTGGGGCATCTCAAGGAGGGGGTGGCAGAACTGAGCTGGAGGTGGAGCACCAGGGCAGTGTGAAATGAGTCCAGAGTCATTTGCCTGGTGAGCTCTAGAATTTCGACAAGGGTTGATCCTAATTCTGGACTTTGGAGATCTCCTTGGGGTGGCAGCAGATCCTGCAGGATGCTGTAGGAGGATTAACTAGGTTAACCCCATCACTGTCCCATGATGTTTATTTATCTCAGCCGTGGTGGACCTTGTAGGTTCTCCTCCCAAGCGGACTCCCAGGGCAGCTGCTGCCTGTAGGACCTGTCTGCTGTCTGGTAATGCTAAGGGCTTCTGTCAAACCTGATTCCTGAGCAGAAACACTTGCCAGGTGCCATGTGCTCCAGCAGATCAGGGCAGCGCCCAGGAAACACCCATCTCTGCAAACAGGAACAACAAAAAGAAAATAGTAATATTTTTTTAATGCTTGTAGGAGCTAAGTAAAACCTCTCAAAAGGGTTTCCTGTTTGTAGAGGAAAACCCTTGGGTCCCAGAATGGGAGTAGGGACTCCAAGCCAACCCCTCCTGGGTCCAGGGGGCCCATGTAACATTTTGTGCTCTTCTTCTGTGACAACAACCATCTCCCAGGGGACAGATCTCACCCGTGGGCTGCACGAGACCCTGCATCGAAGGATGTCTTGGCCACCCACTCCGCTTTGGTCTGTGGGCACCTCTGACCATGCCTTTTGGGGCTGGGGGGAGATCAGCAGAGGTTTTGCCCTGGGACTCTGGGCAGTCTCTTCCCTTCCCGTGCAGGAAACTTTCAGCTGCTTCTATAAATGCTAAAGAAACGGAGGGCGGTTGGTCAAGCGGAGTCGCAGGTTGCCCCGAGCCCAGTGTGAGCTCTGGGGTGGTGCCGATGCCTTCGTGCTGGACGCCGGCGGGGGGCAGGCGCTGGGAGGTCCTCTGCCCGCCCCAGGTGTCACCCCGCAGCGGCCACCCCCTCTGCCGGGTGCAGGGGCAGGACAGAAATGCCTTAGGAGATAACGCGGGCGCCGGGTCCCGTCAGCTGCTGAGCTGCTATGTCCATCTTTAGCCCGCTCTCCAGTTACCAGCCACCTCCTCCGGCTGCCTCCAAAGATAGGCAAAGCCACCTCCCGGCGCCTGGGCTGGAAGCTGCGGGGAAGCAGAGGCGGGATCACGGGCAGGGATGAGACTGATGGGATTTTTGTGGAAGGAGTGAAGGACGCCACGAGTACGCCTGAGCTATGGCGTGGCTGTGCTACAACAAGGGCTGCGGGCAGAGGTTCGATCCGGAGCACAACGCCGAGGGTAAGTGGCCCATCTGCCCTGCGCCGGGGCAAGCGGGAACGCCTGCCGCTTGCCCAGCCCACAGCCCCGGCCACAGAGGCCTCAGCAGGGCTGAGCTCAGCACAGGGCAGGAGGTGCCAGGCGTCATGGGTGGCTCCTGGGCAGCATCGATCCTCCTGTAAGGTTCTGCCTGAGTTCCCCTTTTCAGATTCCTGCCTGTATCACCCGGGCGTCCCCATCTTCCACGATGCCCTGAAGGTGAGTGGGGCCGGAGCTGGGGCTGCAGCCGCAGGGAGGGACCTTGTGCCTGGTGGGATTGCCCACCCCTGACCGGTTTGTCACCTCCCGGTGCTAGGGCTGGTCTTGTTGCAAGAAACGCACGACAGACTTCTCCGAGTTCCTCTCCATAAAGGTGAGTGGCACTTCCAGCCAAAACGCTACTCCTCCATCCTCTCCTCCTCGCCCCTGCCCTGTCCTCATCCCATGCCAAGGCTTCCCATCCGCCCTGCCGCTTCCCTATCTGCTTCCAAGGAGCCTGCAAGCAAGGGAGCTGCTCCCAAAGTGTGGGGCAGGCGCTCCCAGAGAAGGCTGCTGGAAGGGGCTGTGAATCCCCCACTGGGATCCTGCGGGATGAGGAGAGGCTGAGGGAGCTGGGGTTATTCAGCCTGGAGAAGAGGAGGCTGAGGGGAGACCTTCTTGCTCTCTACAACTACCTGAAAGGAGGGTGTATAGAGGTGGAGGTCGGTCTCTTCTCCCAAGTCCCAGGCAACAGGACTAGAGGAAATGGCCTCAAGTTGCACCAGGGGAGGTTCAGGCTGGATATTAGGAAAAAATTTTTCACCAAAAGGGTTATCAGACATTGGAATGGGCTGCTCAGAGAGGTGGTTGAGGCGCCATCCCTGGAGGTGTTCAAAAGACGGGTTGATGTGCTGGGAGATATGGTTTAGTGATGGTTTTGGTTTTTGTTTGTTGTGTGGGTGTTTATTTTTGTCAGAATTAGGTTGACGGTTGGACAAGATGATCTTTAAGTTCCCTTCCAACCTAGAAGATTTTGTGATTCTGTGATTCTCAGTGGCTGTTGTGAAGCTTACTTTGCAGTTGTAGAGAAAATAATAAAAATAGTTCAGCTACTGGAAACTGCTGGCTTTTTCTTCTGATCCCTTTGTAAGGAAAGGTTTTCCTTTCAACTAAGGGAATAAAGAAATCTGTAGGTAGCTAGCGAGTGGTTTGGGGTACTGAAAAACAATACAGGGAGAGAAATAACATTTCTTAACAAAACAAAGCCAATCCCAAACCAAGTGGATCTGTAACTGGGGATAGTAAACAAATAAAGAAACCCCCTAGAATCCTGTGCCATCAATGAAGTTGCGTAGTCACCTGGAAAGGCGGCTTTGTGAGCAGAAGGAACAGACCCCCCCCCAGCTGCCGAGAGGTCTTTTCACAGATGTCCCTGTTATGTGCATTGTAACTACTGCCAGAAAAAGGTATATGAGAAAACCTATTAATAATGTTTATTTATGCTCTATCTCACTCAAAGGTGTAAGGAAAATACAATAGGAAAGGGCAACACAGTAAAGGAGCGATGCGGGGAGGCGTTTCTTTTCTCCAGCAGAATGACTTCCACTGATGGCAGCTGCTGCCAACACCGCTGCGTTTGCCAGGCAAGAAGGGAACTTACATCCATGAGGGTGTCAAAGTGGAGTGAACACCCTGGCGTTAGAACATCCTGGCACTGGTATGATGTCAAGGTATAAACACAAGTGGTAGGAACCCTTAGGGGACTCAGCAATCTCAGGCGATGCTGGAATCGACCTGGGACAAGGGCTTACTGACACGCGGGAGCTGGGTCCTGGTCCCTCTGCCGTTCTGCTCTGTCTTGCAGCACATGTAAGCACGTGGGTTGAGAAGAATCAGAGAGATGCTGTTTTGCACATCAGTAATGCAGATCTCTGGTAACAGTAGCATTTTTCTGCTCTGGTACCGGAGCTGGACCTGCCAGGTCTCTGGGCGGTTCACAGCATGCACCCCGTTCAAAGCAAAGCAACTTTGGAATGGCCACGTCCCATCTGTGTCAAAAACAAAAAAAACCCACAAAACCAAAAAAATCCCCCCAAACCAACAAAAAACAAACCAAACAAATAAACCAAACAAAGAACCCCACAGTGTGTAACTGTTAAACTTCATCATGCTACCCTAATTTATAGAGATGTGGAAGATGGGAGTGTGGAGGGTCAATTAATGTGGTTTTTGGCTTGTTTTAAGCTGTTGGGGCCAGTTCAGTTAGCAGGATCAGTTAATGATAGTATTACTCTGTGTGAGAGTGAAAACCCATTGGATTTGGCTAGTCCTAACAGCCTGTAACTTGGACTAAACTATGTTGTCTTTAACAATTTTCTTTCAAATACTAGTAATTGTGAGGTTGCGTTCCTGCAAGGAAAAAGAAAGTTTATTGAAATTATTAGTATAGGTGAGAAGTTCTTGTACTAAAGCTGCTGTCGTTGCAGGCATCGGTGTTACATCATCTGTGACTGCGCACCTTGTGTGTGGAGTGTCTGCTCTGTCTGTCATCTGTTTGTCTAAGTTCTATCTTCCTAGCTTTTTGTTATAAATAACAATTTGCTTGAATGTACAGTTTTAGTTTATCGCCTACTCCTTCGTTGTTTTCCTCTGTTTTAGAGGAATTTTGTGGATTTTCCTCCATACCCTCACTGTACTGGTTTCAACACTACAGATCTGACCCACAGCAAAGTAAAAGTGAGTGAAAGGCAAGGAATTTGATGTTTCTTCTGTGTTATATTTGCATTTTATGTCACCATCAGAACTTTTTTTTCTTAAAGGCAATTGCTGGTGGCCAAAATATAATCATATTTTCTATCAGGATGAATTTGTACTTGACTTCCAGCTGTGAATTCTCCATAACACATGATTTTTCCCTGTAGGGTAAACTGCCATTTTCTTTTGGTGAAACCTCAGTAGTGATAAACATTGATCAGCAAGTTGTTGGAGGTGGTTTTGTTAATTTGTTTTGCGGCTTTCGTAGAACTAGGTAGAAAGCACATTGCAGCAGATTTTCTATACAACTAAAAGTGATTTGCAAATCTTTTCCAAATCTTCTGGTGAGTTAAAATGCTGATTCTGTAATAAAAAAGACATTTTGGCAGTGAGAAATTCTTCCTTTGAAAGCACTGAGTATGATGGATGTCATGGACTATCACATTAGGAAAAGATCAGGAAATATTTGATGGATAAAGGAAGCCTCTTGTTTTCATCAGTTAGCTTTTAATGACTTATGTGTTGCTCAAGACAGGAAACTTGAAGAATATGTGAGGAGAAGCTCACACTTCAGGAGACCGCTTTTCCAGTCGCTTTTCTTGAGTGAGTAATATGGTCAGAGCAACTGTAAATGTGGTTGCATGGATACAACTCTGACAAAGTGTCGGAGTATCCAGAAATAATACATTTTAATACCTAATGGTCAAAACTTTATTTGGCTTAATGTACTTATTTCTGATGATGCACTGTGCAAAACAACTGAAACACTTCTAACACTGGGAATATGAGTAGGTTGGAATGTGAACTGTGGGGCAGATTTTTGCTTAAATTCTCTAGTGTGTGGGAAGTGTTTAAAAAGGAGGGGAAAATCCAGGCAGGGAGGTAAAAAAAAGCCATGGTTGGATTTTTTTTTTGTTCTTGTTTTTTATTTCTTCTTTAGGTCTGAATGATGGCTTTTATGCATATTGTGAAAAGGCATAATTGCTTCAGTATTCCAGCACAAGATGGATAACAACTAAGGCAGGGCTTAGCAGGGTGTAGGCATCACAGTCATAGTGAGGGAGACCGGGACCATGTCTTGACATAAAATAATTGGCAATCACATAGGTAAAAATGTGCTGCAAGACTATAGATGTCCCTGGCAAAGTGACTTCACTTTAATATTTCTGGTGTCCTGAGTGCAGTAATTTACAACTCTTAACAGTTTTTTGCCTTTTTGGTTTTTTTTAGTCTACAGTGAAGCAGGAAGAGAGACTGAGGGTAGTTATTGGTATGTCTAAAAAAGCCTGGGACTGAAAAGCATGGACTTCCATCCTTAGAATAGAATAGTAACTTGTAACAGCCTTCTGGCATGCGATCTTAGCCCATCTTCTGTGTCCTAGTATTCCCAATTTGTCACACTTAATCTATACTAATCTTCTCAATTTTTATTGAAGCTTCCATTAGGTTTAAGTGATTGAGATCTCGCATAGAAGGTGCTATAAGAGAAAAACTGTTTGTAATCCTTCATTTTGTATGTTAATAATAGGAAAATACATGGTTGTGGTTCAGGTAATTTTTTTTTCCAAGCAAGTTCATTATTGCATTTCCTAGAGCATTCAGGAAATACACGTTATCATCTTAAACTGCATGCCAGTGCATGCTCTTACTTATATGGTTCTGTCAGGAAATCATATGGGGCTTACTGTGCTTCTTTGTAAGCATTCAGGAATAATTTCATTAGTGTATTATCCAGAAGTCAAAACCAAGTCATAACATGCTATAACTATCTCACTTATACATAGTTTACTAGAACTATAGTTTGACTTATTTGGATTCAGTTGATGGGAATGTACTATTCCATTAGAAAATGCTTAGGTACATTAGCAGAAATTATTGCTGATGGTTAAAAAAACCAAGTCACATTATGGCTTGCAAGGAATTGTATCTTGCAAACATGCTTGGATTTGATCTTTTTTCCTTTCAGTTCATACCATTCTTAATTACAAAATTGCTATGCTTTAGATTCAAAATTTTAATTTAGAAATGGATTTTTGGAATAACTTACTCCATTTCTCAGCTGTCAGGATAACTGAAGTCCAATTTTAACTTAATTCCCTTAGGTTGCCTACTAAATATAACTTGTGGTGGACTTGTCTTTAGCGAAGGACATGAATAAATTTGTTGTTATTCTTGGACACCTGATGGGTCTCGTAAACTCTCCTATACTTACGTTACAGTTTGTTCTGCCACGCATCCTAGTGCATCACCTTATTCCTGCCTCCCTTGCCTACCTAAGTAGGTGTTTCCATTTCCACTTGCTTTGAAGTTCACCCATTTTTTCTTTTTTTTTCCTCCAGAATAATTTTTTTTTTCCCCAATCAATCAAGCTCCATTAATTTCAATTTAGATGGGGATCTGTTATTTTAGCTTTTAAGCCAGAGGGCAAAAACTTCAATTGCTGCATTGGCTGTGGAGGAAGTCTGGAAAGCTGAAAACATAGGGATTCTAAAACATTTGATCAGTTCTATTTGAAGTGCAATAAGATTTTAAAAACAAACAAACAAAAAACCCCTCAGCCGGCCAAACAAAAACCCCTTCCATCCTGAGTGCAGTACTTATAAAAAGGGAAACTTTGCAATTGCACAGACCACAGATTTTTTTTTAGCAATAGCATTGAGCTTGTTAAGGTGATTGGGGAAACTGAATGGACAAACACTTGCAATTGTTTCATAATAAAAAGTTTACTTCTGGTGGCATGAATCACACCTTTCCTGAGGGCTGCTGTGGGTTGAGTCTCCTGAGACTTACGCTCTTTTTGCACTCAGAAGTTATGCTCAGAACTCTGGGGGCTACAGATACTGTCCAGCATTTCTGGATCCCTTGTAGTCGGATACTTCTGCCCTCCGTGCTCTACTTGGGCAGCCCCAGCAGCGTTGGCTGCTGTTGGAACAGTCACGTAAGCGCTGTGTGGTGGGTGTAGGAGGGCTGACCCCCTTAGAGACACAGCCTTACTTTGTGTGTGCCACCCCTTCTGTCTGGTGCACGGGTGGTCAATCTGTGTTTGGAGGGAACGTCACACCTACCGTGTGCTCACCGAGCGGCTGTTACCGACCTGGAGGTACTGGACTTAATCCCCGTGGTGCAGGGCATCGTTTCTCCTTCCTCAGAGCTCCCGGCCTCCCGGGGACCCGCCTGTTTGTCTGGCTTGGGCAGCCGAGGTGCGCTTGGGCCAAACTGCTGCTGTGGGTCAGCCAGGGATCGGCTCCCAGCAAGCAGCGTGGGATGTCGCGTTCTCGCTGTTAAGATGCAGGTGAACACCACTAGTGATGAAAGACTGATGTTAGCATAACTTTTAACAGTCCTGAACCAGCAGTGTATCCTTGCCCAATTAGTGCCTGTTTTATGATGGTAAAAGCTATTTGCCTGCGTCTCACTTGCTAGTAAGATGAGGTAAATTGAATATTAAGTCTTATTTAGAGACTGGCTGTCATATTGTTATTACTAATGCTAAGTAATTATTCCTGTAGGCAAATGTGATCGCAGGGGTGTGAAACAATGGGAAGCAAGAAGCTTCCCTGAGAGGGAAAAACAAAGGAAAACAACTTGGCTGAGCATGGGATGCTTTCTAGCTGGCTGATGGGAAGTGGTAGGGCTGGGGTATGTCTGCCGTGCTGTTGTGACTCAGAATTTACATGCTCAGAGGGTGTTCTGGTTAGAAGACCGAGGGAAGTCCTGAACAAAGCGCCCTCGTCTTGGGCCAGGGTGCAATCAGCATAGTCTAGGCAAGAGACTGAGTTGTTGGAGGGCAGAGTGGGCTGGACAGTCATCATTTCTCCGTTCTGGGGGGAGGGCATGGAGCAGAATGCAGAGCAGGATTCACGGCAATAAAAACCTCACAGGAGCATGAAAAAGACCCGAGTAGGAAAGTTACGGGAGTGAGGAGAGACCTGGGTTCGAGTCTCTGCAGGAGATCGTTCACCTTAGGCCAGCCTATACTGGATTGCTGAAGTGGAGAAGACCTTTCAGAAAATAGTAAAAGGAGGCCAGTCAGGAAGCTTCTGATTCTTCTCTTTGGCATCCTTTTCTCTAGCATAAGGTTTGCTGCTTGAAACATTAGATAAACTCAAGACTTTTGCTATTTTCAGTGTGAATGTTTGTAGGTTTTCTTGGAATTGCTGCTGTGTGTAGTGATTGCAATGCACATTTGAGTTGCTCTTTAAGAACTCCATCTGTCTTTTTTTTTTTTTTTTAAAAAAAACAGATGATGGAATTTAGAAGCAATAGAGAGAGATGAAGATCTGAAGCGTTATTTCAGATTAGTTCAAGTCTCATTCAACTTACAGGAAAGACTAACACGGGTCCTTTCCTGTGGAACCGATGGAGAAATCTGTCCTTTTAACTAGGAAGATTTGCAAATGTTATTGTAGAATATTTAGTAAATGCACACATAAACAGTGTTCGCATTAATAAAATGTGTTAGTAAATACATCCATAGTCATGGGAAGACTAATATCTATACCTTTAAAGTCCAAGCGTCTGCTGGCGTATGGTGGTATTCGTTGTTGGGAGCTGGGAGCTGTGCTGGTTGCAGCTGGGCTGGCCCGTGCCCCCGAAGCTGGCCGTGGGCTTGCGGCTGCCAGAGATGCCTCGGTGGAAGTCACTGTGACTGCTGTTCCCCTTGCTCCGATAAACGGGCAGCTCTAAGTTTTTCATCGTTAACTTCACTCCATGATTTTTCTTTTAAACAGTGCTGGCTATGAAATTACAGAAATTATGTAAATATCTGAGTATAAAAATATATTTGTTTACGTTGCTTAGCCTTTGCGGCTGTAGTGATCCTAGCTGGTAGATCATTGCACACCAGGGCGTTAGTAATCCACATAACTATTAACCAGGGAGGGCACTGTGCTACGCTGCGTGCATGGGCCAGTCTCCAGGGCTATGGTGTGCTGCACGTGTCCTCTAGCCGCAGGAGAACCTCGGCTGGCCCAGCAGAATGGAGGAGCCTGGAGGCACCAGCAGTAGCCACCTTGACACCACCTGCATGGCCTTGGCTGTGCCTTAGAGTGAAGAAGCATGTTCTCGTGTCAACATCCTTATGTTTGACAGTAGAAATGATGAATAGAGTTGTTTTCTTCCAAAAAAAAATAATCCTGTAAGACCTCTACAGACCAAAATGCTGATGAACTTCAGAGATGACAGTGTGTCATGCTCTGATTTGAGGTCTGTGTCCAATGCTGTGCAACTTGAGGTTCCCAGCATCTGAAGGAACATCAGATTATCATACTGTCCTCTTTATCCTTCTAGTGTTAGTGCTATTAAATGGTATTTTAATCAATATCAGCAGGGTTATAATTTTCTTATTTGTTTATTATTAACAAGATTGTACTTGTTAATGATACCAAATGCTTGTCAGCTCTTTGGAATACCAAGGATTTTCTTTGATGTTTTCAAGGAAGCATATAGTGTTAGGGGCTTGATGGACTATAAACATTCTTTTCAGTCTTCTGTAACTTAAAAGGGCTTAGCTGGAAGCAGTTCTGCAATGTTGCATATTAAAAAAAAAAAAAAGCCTTAGTGGAAATTAAAGACAGTGTTTCAAAACATTGTACCAGGCTCCTAGAAACAAAAGCTGTTCTAATTCCAAGTTTATGCAATGCCTCATGCATTAGGACATCCTATTTAATTTCAGTTTTGAGACCTTTCCATAATAACGTGTATTAGACAACAGAAATGTTGTCTAAATAGGTTCATTTTACTGAAGCACTAGTTATAACTGTCAGTGATTTTACATTAGTTTTAAAACGTGTTGCTGGGGTTTTGTAACATCTATTTTTTGCTTTGTACCCTTCTTTGAGCTGGTAAACAGTCTGTATAATACCAATAAAAATAGAGTTTGGTGTTAATCACACAAAGTGGCAGTGAGCCCACCTCCGTTTTGGACAATACACTTTTTAAACACAAAAACTGAGCGAGTCCGTGATTAGTATTTCTCTTGAGAAAAGAATTCACAGTCTGTTGGGGTGATATCACACAAGCCTAAAGAAGACTAAGAGAGCTGTCTGGAACAAATCCGGACAAATCTGATTTTATCTAAATAAAAAATAAAAATTAAAAACTGTAGCAAATCAAGTGAAGCTAGTGGATTATTCTGGATTTATAACCATTTTATTTTGACCAGAATATGGCTGATAGTACTGTAAAACTAGAAATGGAATCAAATCCCTGAGTGTGAAGGTCCCCTCAAACTTTTGATATAATCTCAAAACTTGGTCATGGGCTAGTTGAGACAGAAGTGTTAACATGCCTTATAATGGAAATAAACAGTTTATAGAAAGAGTTCTTCTTATAACATAAACAGCCCTTTTCTGACGTGTCCTTTTACTAATCTCTCTACCAAAATAGGGTTATTTCTGCAGAATACCTCTCTGTTTTCAGATTAGTTTCTGGTTGCCTTACCTAATTTACAATGTTGTTTGAATGTTGATTTCACTCTCTCCAGTTATTTTCTGTGATAAACTGCCAAACAGAATGTCTGTCAACTGGCACAGTATCTTAGGGGACGTGAAGAGATGCTTTTGTTTTAATGGAGGGTGGTACAGAGTAGAGGACACCAATTCAGAGGAGATTAGTCTGCTTTATTTAATTTGTGCTACGCTTTCTCAGGTATAGCAAGCAAATTTAGTATTCAGTAGTCCCTTTATTTGATTGGTCTATATGTACCTCTCTTGGTACCCTTTTGATTCCAGACCAGCTCTCTTCATTAAATAGGCTCTTATTAAAATGCACAAATACACTGTAATTTTCAGTTCTTTCATTTGTTTGAATTTTAAAGCAGTAATAGAATTTAAAGCAATTCTGTTAGGATTTGCCCAAGTTCTACATATATTCTTAATTACAAAATATCCTAATCCATCTGAAATCAGTTACAAACTCCTGTTACTTTTTTGGGAAGAGAAACATGTCCAATTTTCTTTAAGCCATATAAAACTTTGTATGAGTTGTTTTGGTTTGGGTTTTTTTTTTTGCTTAACCAATTGGTCTCTTTAAAATATTATCCTTAATAATACTGTTTTTCTTTTTGTGATGTGCAGTGGCCTGTTACAGGATAATTTAAAAAATATTTTCTCTGACATTATCCCACTGATATTTTGCAGATTTGATGTAAATTGAAACAGAATATCCTGAAGGAAATGCGTTCTTTAACAATCTCTATAATCTCTTGTTCCCATATCCTTCTCTATATATTACTGATGGCCATCTTTAAAATTCATACTCCCAATTCAGCTGATATAATGGTTGTTCCATTTATAAAATACAGGTAGTTTATAAAGATCACTACAACTAGCAATTAAATTTTTAGGTAGTGAAATTTGCAGGAGTAAAATCTAAAGGTTAAACAAAAATCAGTGAGTGGAAACTGTGTTAACTGTTGAAAGACCAAGATCTCCACGTGATGTATTTGCTGAGATTAAACCAGTTAATGTCATAGACTTGTAGTTACTTTCATTCATGGCCTGACGGAATGCCTGAGTACCTTTTCTGTTTTTCCATCTCTCTCAAATAGTTTAATTAAAGGAATACCACACCCTAAAAGTTATAAATCTTTTAAATTTTTAGATAATACCTATAATAATTGCCTATAGTTGTGGCTATAATACCACAACTATTATGGATTTTCAGAAGAGAAAAGTATGAATTAAAATGAAACTCAGGATTTTTAAAAGCAGATGTGCATCAGACTTTATGTAAAGACTAGAATATTGGTTGGGGAATATAAGATGGAACTGGACTCCAGAAGAGTTTGAATAAGCTATCTTTACAGATTTCTGGTAATTAGCCAAAACGGCTAATTAGTTAGAGTTGGGATGATAGAGCTGCACCCCTTGGAAAATGATACATTGTTTTTTAAGATTTTAAGTTTCAATATTCTGGCAAATAATGAACTTTTCTGAAGACTTTGATTCTGACTGTTTTCTTCAAGACAGCTTTTTCTTTTTTTGCTAGTTTGATCCACATCATCTTGAATGTATGGAAAAATGGATGAAATTAATTGGTAGTAAAATGACAACAATAGAAATTCAAACAGTAATTCAGTCAAGTGGCATCCTAATGTGAAAGAGTGTGATTTGAATGGTTTGAGAGCACCACCATAACTGAGATTGAATTACAGTCTGCTTCATGTGAGATCTGTGAATATGAGCTGCATAAAACAATTTTGTCTAAGGTTGAGCAGAATGAAAACCTGTCATCCAGGAGAAGTCCTGTTGCATATATAGCTCAGTAGAATGACAATAAAAAGATGGTTAGGAAGAGATGGGAGAAGAATTTGGGATTCAGGATGGAGAATTATTTAAGGGCATGTGAACTAGGAAAATGAGGATTGAAGGACATTTGGTACAGAAGGAAGAGGATTACAGGGCCTGGAACATTGGAGGCCACAGATTACTAGAATACAAATTATGAATCTTTGCATATATTCTGCTTGTGC
Source organism: Xenus cinereus (assembly GCA_025774025.1). Lineage (NCBI taxonomy): Eukaryota > Metazoa > Chordata > Aves > Charadriiformes > Scolopacidae > Xenus > Xenus cinereus. The sequence continues at coordinate 34,965,000 of JAOXJK010000004.1, read as the reverse complement.
TTCAGCCAGAGGAATTCCATGGAGATCTGCCTATTACCGAGGGATTGCTGCCTTAACAGTCGTTTCTGCTGAACTAGAAAGGAAGCGTGTAGTCTGCTGGCTAAGTGTAGGTGATGCAAGTGTTATCATGCAATAACACATGGACACGTGCCACCCTGGAGTGCTAAAGTCTTGTATTTCAGAGTCACAGTGAAGAAAATCCTTCCAATTATGATTTTAAATCTCTATATGTGTATGCTTACAGACACACATGGAAACAAATTGTAGGTAAAATACAGTAACTGCAAAATTGCTAGTTAATAGTATTTTTTTTAGTTTCTCCAGAGATTTGGAATATTTAGTGAGTGCTAATATCAAATTCATGTATTTCGCATTTATGTGTAGTATAGTACAGATATGGTGTCTTCCTCCTCACTTTCCTTTTTTAAAGAGATTAGTGGATTAACAGAATGCTAAGGAAAAAGTAGGGTATAAGCAGGCACTATGAAATCTTCCCTTCACACACACTGACAGTTTAGTTTTGCAATACCTTTTGTTTTTATCAACCAGAGGCCCATCAGAGTGAGTGCTGTGGTGTGGTGGTTCACTGTAGAAGGCAAATTCAGACCACAGTCCATGACACTTTTGTTGGTGTGCTATTCCCTCGAGGTCTCAAGAGACTAGATTCACGTACTAGGGTACTGTATTCCGTAAGCTCAAGTCTAATTTAAGTGTGGTATCTGAAGGCCATGAAAAGAGTTTTGGGACCTGCCCTACTTGCAAGTAAGCGTGTCCTGAGCGTGTTCTGTGAGTGTACCACTGGGGGAGAGAGTAGAATTCTGCATGGCCCCAGTAGCAGAGTTACTAGCCACAGGCACCTTCCTTACTGCTATGAACTTCAGCCTAGCAGAGCATATTAGCAACACGTTCCTTGCCGAATGTTGTGCTTATGTGCTTTGCAGCATTTGGGACGGTAAAATGCTCCTTTCTCTGTGACTGTTCGTAAGGAGGTGAGGCTTGTTTCATTTCTGAGGCTGGGAAGGAATTTTCTGATCTTTCAGCAGAGTAAACCAAATCCTTATTTTTATGGCTTCCATTTTCTCTTATGTTTTTGCAGCTCTTTTAAAAACTTTCTCAGTGTTACTAATATTCATATGTATTCTGAGACTCTCCCAAATCATATTTTACCATCACAGAATGCTATGGGGCTGGAAGGGACCTCTGGAGATCATCCAGTCCAACCCCCTGCCAGAGCAGGTCCACCCA
>JAOXJK010000004.1:34946024-34963655 GCA_025774025.1 Xenus cinereus | reverse complement strand
TCCAGATGGGGCCTCCCCAGGGCAGAGCAGAGGGGGAGGATGACCTCCCTCCACCTGCTGGTCACACTCTTCCTGATATACCCTAGGATGCCATTGGCCTTCTTGGCCACAAGGGCCCATTGCTGGCTCATGGTCATCCTGTTGTCCAACCAGGACTCCCAGGTCTATTTACATTATAGGTCTTTACCTTATAAAGCTACTCTGCTTAATGGTAACCTTATGGATGCTGGGGAGATTGCTCCATCAACAAGCTTTCTCCGTACAACACAGGCTGACTACAGAAACTTCTGTTAGTAAAATACAAGTGTATGGCTTCCCTGCTGAAAGTCTATTGTGTATTTGAAAATCTGCCCTGTTGCCCTACCAAGGACATCAGAAGTCACTGCTTTCTATCTGGAAAGTAAACAATGCATAGCCTGTGAGAAAAGATAAAAATGAGCATTAAAAGGCATTTGGGCATGCTGGGTCTTAGGTGGCTGTAACCAGATGGTAACAGCAATGTGGGGCTGGGTGGACTTCAGGAGATCCATTTGGCTCTCTTTGTGCTGAGACATGGGACATTAACCTAAGCTCTTCCCAACAGGTATTTGTCTTTAAATGGATTCGTTCTTAAAAGCTTAGGGTGAGAAAAATTTAGAAGTACATTTGGAAACCCAGTTCCACTCTGTAGCTGCACACATGTTCTGAAAGGTTTCCTAATGCTGATCGAAACCATCTTTGGTGTAAATGAAGTTAGCTTCTGTCTCTGGCAGAGGAAGCTGCAAACAGCTCATCACTGTCCATTTTATATGGTATTTGGAGACTTGATTTTTGCTCCTTCCCTTAATCACAGTCATTGAAGTTTGCATTCATTTACTGCTCTTTGTGAGCCTCTTAGTATCTTTTTCTTTCTCCAATTTGTATTTATCTTCTGAAATTCTAGTGCCATGATCTAGAAGTAATTTTTCAGCTGGGGCCTTGTGTGTCACAAGCGCCAGGAACAGTGACCTCACCAGTCATGCTCTCACTTTTTGAATGAGTTGTGCTTTTTTTTTGCAAAGGCATTGCTTTACTGACTCATTCTCTGTTTGTGCCCTGCTGTAGTCCTTTACGCTTCTTGGCAGTGTTGCTGAAAGCAGTTATTCTGTATCGACTTGTGAATGGAGTTTGTCTTTATAACTTTCATCAGTGCATGAAAGTCTTTTTGAGTTGTTAAATTGTTTATCAAAATCCCTTCAATTCTGTTTCCAGAAGTATTTTAACACCTGTCACCTGCACAGTTTCAAAGTGCTCTTTCCAGTCATGGGATGGAGCTAACTACTAACATCCAAGAGTGAGAAATTGGGGTCTTAGTGAGTGACTCAGTGAAAGTGTTTGTCCCCAAAAGCAAGCAGACCGTCAGAAAGAATTATTAGGAATGGACTGAGATCTAGTAGAGAAAGTCATTGTATAATCGTATAAATCACAGCCAGTGTCTGTGGTGAATATCCTGTGCAGTTCTGGCCCTTTCTTTTCCAGTGATATGTAGTAGCACTGAACAAGATGCAGAAAAGGAATATAAGCATGACTGAAAGTATGGAATGGCTTATGTATGAGAAACAATTGAACAGACTAGAACTCTTGAAGACAGACAAGTAAAGAGGAATATAATAACATGGAAAATTATCAGTAGCATGCCATGTTGCCATGCAGGTATGAGCTCACTGATGGCAAGCTTAAAACAGACAAAAGGAGGTTGTACTTCAGTGTTTCATTAACCTGTAGTACTCTGTGATGTAGGGTACTGCAGATGGTTAAATAGGGTTTTAACTGCAAGTTAAATAGGGATTTATGAAATGAATGAGAAAACAATTCACCCACAACTATTAAATACAAAGTCACTACCTTTGGTTCAGAAAAGTGCAGTTGCAAATCTCTGTAATCCCAATTTTGGGGAAATACCACTGGATATTGCATTTCTCCTCAGGCATTCACTATGGCCCCTTGTTAGATAGAGAGTATGGGTTCAGTGGACCTTTTTTTGTGATCTGTCGTGGCTGTTTGTGCGCACTAAGCTTGGTCCTGTGTGAGCGATGGACAGAGGGTCACTTCAGTGTGCCTTACGGCCAGAGCTCCTCAGTGGCGAGCAGAGGTACAGAGTCTGACTTGTCCTGGAGAGAAACTCCTTTGTAGAAATACTTATTTTTTAGAAATTGCTGTACATAAAGGTTCTTCAAAATACAGGTTTTGGCCCAGCATTAGGTATAGTGTATGGTGCCCTTGCTTTCTGGAGGGCGGCGGGTTCCCATAGTACCTGTGTAACAGCATAACCTACATCTCCCACTCCCTGGCATTGCTGTCACGTATCACTCCTGCAGAGTTTAACCTTTCCCGATCTCTTCTGTGTTAAAATGTATTTGCTTTAGGAGCTTAGTAAGGTGGACCCAAACACCTCAGATGAAGGGCAAATAGAATTTTGTTACCTGCTATGTTTATTGTACTGGTCTGTATGTATTTTGATAAGGTTTTTCTGATATAGACCAAGAACAAAGTTAATAAGTAAATTCTGCTTTTGAGAAGTTGCTGAATTCTTCTCAAATTCATTTCTCTACATCCTATCTCTAATTGAAGAAAATAAGTATTTTTTCTATGGGTAAGGAAAGCTTGGACTGGCAACACCCTTTAATACCAGGTACATTCACAAGAGGAGATCCTTAAGAAAGCAGTGAGAAGACACTCTGAAACAGTATCATTGACATTTGAATGAAGGAGTAATTTTCGTTGTACAAAATTTGGTTCAGTAAATCTCCATAATTACTGAACTTAAAAAAAAAATCCTATGGAGCTGAATAGCTAGCTTCAAAAGGAAAAATTCAGATCTTGGTCTGTTGAATGAAGCACTGCTTCTTTCTCTTCATACAGTAGCTTGAAACTTGAAAATTTAAATTCTGCCATAAATTTCTGTTAGTTTTTCCCAAGTGAAATCATTGAAGTCCACATTTGAGCCACAGATTGAGCCAGGGTTAGTATTTGGCAGTTTCTTAATATAGTTTGCTTTTCTGTGGCGTGAATTAGTTGGAACTATGCTAAGCAGGATAGCCACGTGGAAAAATGCATCACGTTTGACGACAACTGTCTGTAAGCTCTGGCCAGATGTTACTGCCTGTTTCTAGGGGGGATCTGGCTTGACCTTCTCGTCGTTCTGAGATTCATGTAGAGCAACGGCCGTGTTCAGGGATGTATCCATAACCAAGGTTAACTAACCCTGCTCTGCCTCCCGCACTGGGACGTGGTGGGTGCTGGGGAGCTAGAGGAGATGTGTGGAACACGTGCTCTCCTGCCCGCTCACGGCCATGCCGTGTCTCCGCTCTGGAGAGGCCGTTGCGGGTACCCGGCCCCTGCGGGTGCTGTAGAGCGAGGTCAGCACCCACCTTCTGCCGTCTCTGGCTGTGCTCTGTCATCGGACAAACCCCGTGCAAAAAGGGAAAGCCTGCGACTCTAGGTCTGTAAAGTCCTGTAACCAGAGCGGTGGGAAGTCTGTAAGTATAACAAGTGCAGACGTGACTCCAAGCTGTTCTTCTAGAGAAAAATCAGAAGGACCTAGTTTGCAGGTTCCCTCGCTTGCTGCCACACACGCTCAGTGGGACTGTGAGACATAATCATTGTCAAGTGTGAATGAGCATTCTGCATAGGTGTAATGCTAGGATGTACATTAAAGGTAATTTATTGTGTGGTAAATGTGAGGCCCTCAAAGTATTTAAGCTGGAAGAAAAAAGCTTTGATCTCATCTACAAAAACTAGATAATTGTGTCAGTGAATTACTGATGTCGCCTGCATGAAATGATTTTAACTGGACTGATTAAATAGGAATACGTGGACGGTGTTCTTCAGACTGCTGTTAACACCCCCTCTCTATAGATTTTATTTTGAATAAGGACATATTTTTATGCTGTTTTATTTTAAATGCAGGTGAACCAAGGAAATTTGACCCAAAGTTCAGAGGACCTATTCATAACAGGTAAATACCTTAACTCATTCTATTTAATAATTTTGGTTTTGCAGTGAACTGGAGATAAAGACTTTTATTTAAAAAAATTGTGAATTTTATTTTAAAAAATTGTGAATTTGATTCTGCAATTCTTTTAAATCTTTTAAATCCGTTACCGTTAAGTCCTTACCACCCTTGAGGATGTGTGATCGCTGGGGAATTTTCGACTGTGTGCTCGTAAGTTCTTTCAGTTTGAATGCCAGTGCTGTATGCCTCGTGTTGTCTAGTGCCAACTCTCTTACCCTGTGCTGATGTAGGCAGGACTGTTTGCGGTGTCGTTAAGTCCTGGGGTGCCCCGGCCAGGTGCTGCAATCTGTCTTGTTCCCACGCAGCATGGGACAGGAGCCCCAGGACACACCATTCCTCACTTTGCAGCTGGCTTTCCTGCTCCCGCAGTCCCCTCATGCAGGATTTATTTCATTCTCTCTGGAGCACGGCTCCGCGTGTGCAGGGCTCCATGCACGCCGCGGCTGCCCGGTGGGGTCTGTCCCTGCAGAAAAGGGACAGTGTCTGACAGTGACAGCAGGAGAGCCCTGTCAGAGACATGGCCGGTGCTGGAGCGGCTCAGCCCTGAGACCCTCGCGCCAGGGAACGGCTTTTGCGTGCGTGAAGAGTGTCTCTGGAGAGAGTGGGACTGCCTGTGGCACTGCAGGGCTGGATCCTAAGACACTGCAGTTTAACGGTGTTTAGAGCAATCTGTTACCGTGCCTCTCGCTCGGGTGCACGGGGAGCGGTGAAACGGCTCTGCCTGCAGGACTTCTCTTCCGTTTACTGTTGCTGCGAGGTGCGGTTGGTGCCTGGCTTTGCCCTGTGGCTTGCTGTTCCCTCTGCGCGGTTGCTGTGACAGCTCCTGCAGTTTATCCACGTGCTGTTCTCACCGCACGCTCCACAGCCGCCTCTTAAAACCACAACCGGATGAATACAGCGCAACACGGCTGTACTGCACGTGTCCAGCGCGTTTCACCCTGCTTCAGTGAGACGGTATTGTTGGAAACAATATAAAAAGCATTAAGGGTCTGGCTTCGCTGTGCAGCAGACCCTCAGGCGGCGCCGGCTGCGTTGGTGTTCACAGAGCACTTGGCAATGGGGCGCGCTTGGGTTTAGATTCAACCTGCCTTTTCTGCAAGGCACCCGGTGACTTGCCGGCCCCTCTGGGGTCGTCAGCGCAGCACCCTGCAGTACCTACGGACGTGCCCTTGAAGTAGTTTAAGATTACTATTAAGTTTTTTTAAAGACAATGAATGAACTGGGTTTTTTTTAATTCCTTTTTCCAAGTACTAAGATAAATAATTAAGAATCATAGTCTTTCAAGCAAATAAAGACCGTCTAGTTCCTGTGAACAAAATGCCGTCTCAGAGATATTCTAAAGAGTTCAACAGGAGGAAAATAGGCATCTTCCCTGAATTTGTTTCTGACTTTGGGGCTTCCCACTTTTCTGTAGGAGAAGCGATACTAGGAATCTGAACACATACATCTTTGTGCAGACAAAGGAGTGCTTGTGGTGCACGTGTGGGTGGGGGCAGAGCTGGTTGTACACCTTGCCATAACGGGCATCATTTGTGCACAGTGAGGGTGGGGAAACACTCTCTTTGCTTTCCGCTGATAAAATAATTTGTCCTGCTCCTTATTTTATTGTCAGTTTTCATTGATCAGGGAAAGTTTGGCTTCATTTTTTGGAAAATAGAGAGGTTTCTCGGGAGATAGGCTGCAAATTGTACATATCTGCATTGAGCTGGAAAAGGTCACATCCCATCGTGGTGACTGCTGAAGCTGATGCATTTTTGGAAGTGCTGTAGAGCAGAAATGATGTTTTGAAGTTGTTGAGCGCCAAGCTATTCCCCAAACCACTAAAAGCCTGAAAAACTGAGAAACAGAAAGCCAAGTCTTAATAATGGTGTATTAATGTCTATTAAAAGAATGGATTATTCTCACAGTTTTTGTCAGATGGATCCTTTGCAAGTAGATTTATTTATCTCAACGTTTTTTTAAATAGAACTGTTGCCAGTGTTGGACAAGGGTGGGTAAAAGGAGTGTTCAGCAGGGCAACGTGTACAGGTCTCTGCTAGTACCGTCCTTCTCAAGAGGGCTGTGTGTAGAGTTTGATATATTTCATGCAAACGTCTCTTCACTGAAGAGGACTAAGCTGCGGTGGCTGTTGATTAACTCTGAGGCAACCAGCTCCTGAAAATCCAGAATGATGCTATCAACGTTATGTCTTTTATTGGTATGACTACATTGTCAGGGTTTTTCCAGATGTAAGTGTAACATGGAGAATGTGTTCTAAACTAGCATTTACTATTTTTTGTGAGAAGAATAAATTAGAGAACCACAAGTTATTTATCAATTTTATCTCTCTCAGCAGAAAATTTATGACAGAGAAGAACACTGCAGCCTTCTGGTACTCAAACACACAGATTGTTCTCATCTATGGAAGATGTATTTCTTCTTTTCCTTTTTGAAAGCTAATAATTTTAGACATAAATGGAAATGTTTGTTTAGGGAGTTGATCCTAATTTGAGAAGTATCTTTATGATACTGCCAGTGAGACTTTGTATGCACTGTGTGTAGGAATGAATTTAAGTGATAGTTTAGGGATGTTATTAAGTGTTCATCTGTGTACATTACTACCAGAAAATACTTGTAAGGTTTTATATATTGTATCTAACAAGAGAGTAAACTTTGGGTCTGAAACAGTAGATCTGCAGCTTCTCAGCTCAAAATGATGTAGCGGGAGTTTTGGTAGGAAAAGAGAAACTCCTGGTGTTCCCTGTGAGCTGAGCTGGAGATGTCTACCTTCCTCATGCCAGAGATGATGAGCAGTTTATCTGAGTTCATACCAGCCAAAATCTAGCATGTCCTATTTTCAGTCTAAGCTATCTCTGATTCCTCAAAGGCAGAAATTTCCTACAACCCATCTTTCCCTGCCGCCAGAAGTTCACCCCTGGGAGCAGAGTAAGTCGGGCACCTCTCAGTTTCCCCATGTACCAACACTTGTCTGGTGTCACAGCCCTGAAGCTGTCTGGCTGTCTGTCCGTCTCTCCCATTGGCGCTGAAACGGTCTCTCGCTGGGCTTCAGGCGGGTTTGTCACACAAGAGGGCAGCTCTGTTGAAGGGTCTCAATATTTCATGCCGATGCCAGATGAAGGAGGGATGTTGTGGGGAAGGCTTGTGAAGTTAAAGGTTCATAAGGAATTTAGATAGAATGTGTTATGCTTCTTTAAGAATAAAAAAAGCATTTCCTCCACCAACTTCATCATAAGGTATCCGTGGATAAATCAGTTAGGTGCCTTCATTCAGGTGGGAAAACAAGATTCTCCTTTTTCTTAATGCAGTTATACTACTTCGGGTATAAAATGAACTGTCTTCCTCCATTTAGATTTTCTCTAAGTTTCAGTAAGGGAATGTATCCAATCAGTACGATCATAGCATATTTTTCTAAACTGCTTTGGCAAAATCAAATTATTAAATCACACTTCTGACTTGTCTCCAATTTTGTGGAATTTGTCTTGACTTTTTCTCTTGCCCCTTGTCATTTTTCTGCCTCCTCTATGTAATTTTTTGGATTTTTCTCATATTTCTCTTGCTGGTTAGAAACATAGATTTTTTTTTTTGTTGTGTTAGAAAGATTGTAGATTTTTTTTCTTGTTATGTTTTAAAAACTCCTGACACCTCCTGGACTATCTTTAACTGTTCGACGTCCTTCTAGAAATTCACTGTTCTTGTTAAGACAAAGATCGCCTTCTCCTCTGTGATTAGAAAATTTAGTTAATGGGTTCTCATGCAAATTGAATATCAGTAAATTTCCATAACCATTTAGCTATCCTTTTTAAGAGTTTGAAAAAACCTAATAGAAATACCTGACCTTAGCTAGCAATACAAACTTCACACTAATATAAATGTGTCACTCATAGATATCTGCATGGCAGATCATACTGCACTTGATACTGAAATAATGAGTGTTCTTTCTAAATTAAATAGCCTGCTAAAGATGTTACTTAGGCTACACTAAGAGCCTACTGTAGATAAATGTTGGTAGAATATAAAATTATTTTTCTTGCTACTGGTTGTTTTGTTGGTCCATCTATGTTTTGTTACATGTTGTTGTCTGTATTACCTTCATGTGCTGTGCACTTGCTAAGATGAGTGGGGAAACCTACATTTTCCTTTGAGTTCTTGTTCCGTGCATCTGGTTTGGGGCACACAGTGCCTACAGATGTTGCTCATGTGCTGACATCGAAGTTTGAGTTTCCCAGAACTAAACAATCCGTGCAGGTCAGTGCAGAGCAGCTGTACTTATTAAGAAAATGCAGAATTTAAGTTGATGGAAAACAGCTTGTGGTGAAAACTTGTATACATATCTTTTTCTGTGCAGTTTTGGCCTCCACAGTAGAAGCGGCAATTCATGGGGGATTTTGAAAGAAAATTTTTCTGCAATCATTTAGTTTATGGGCTCCCTGCAGATTTATTCAGCTGTGCAGGACGGTGTCCTCAGTGCTACGTGCTGATAGAAATACCCACTTGGGCAGCAGATCTTGTCTCTCAGTTCAGCCCCAATGAAGAAAGGGGTCCTCAGAGCTATTCGTGGCATTGTATGGCTTATATATTGTATAACATCACCCTGGCACAGCACGATGTGGGGAAATCTCAAGACACAAGCTGTTGGTCAAGCAGGGAGGAGGAGCTGGGAAGTGAGGACACTAGTGGTCACCTTAACGTGTCAGCAGAGCTGGAAGTGGTGACCTGAAACTCACCCTGTGAACATCTCGAGCCTTGTTTTTCTCTGTGGTTGCACTGTTTGTAGGTGTTAATGCACTGCTAGTGCTGTTTAACTAATAAACGTTGTAGTTTATTGCTGGTGCAGCATCTTCAGTGAAATTGCACTCGTGACAGATTGGGCGTGAAACTGCCAAACAGAGAGAGGTTCTCGTCAGTCATTAACGATTAAGTGCATGAACTGGTGGTGAATAAATGGCTTTTATGCATTAATGCTCTGTGCAGATGATTTTATCCTTGCATTTGTTCGTTTGCTAGGCTGCCGTTGCATTACATGGGCTGCCACGTGTAACACGGCAGGAGAAGCCAAGGAGGCAGGACGTTTCTGAGAGAGGGTGGGAAGCAAATCAGGCTTCATAAATTAAGCTAAATGACAGCAGTAAGCAGTAAAATGTGATGTGGGAGCCTGAACTGTGCACTTAACCAAATGAAGGTCCTTTATTACGTCACCTGAAAATGATGAATCTGACGGTTTTACTAGCAGTTTATCTCTATGGAAACTCCTGTGTTCAAATACATAGATGCACTGTGTTTTGGTTCAGATCATGGAATTTGGTTACCTAAAAAGTACTAAAACACATTAAAATTTTCCAGCAAAAGCGTTTTTAATGTTTTTTCATCTCTACCATAAGAAATGTAAAGTGCTTTTTCTCATTAATCTTTGAATGTTTACACATAATTATTATATAAAAGTATGATAGCACTATCTGTAAGAAAGTTTAAAGCGCCCATATGACAAGCAGCATTCTCAGTTCCTATTCTCATAATCGTATTTTCATTAACCCATCTTCTTTAGGATTCGGTGTGACAGTTCGGTCTCCTGAGTGGTTTTGTTCATTAGCCTCAAACAAACTGAAAAAGCAGATTTGCCATAACAGATCTCCTTCTTATTTTGAAAAACTTCTTATCAAATCTATTTTCAGTTAGAGCATGGCTGGATCATTTCTGATTAGGTTTCAGTAATAAGCATGAGCTCCTAATATCTCCTGTTTATGAAGAGGCAGTTACAGTTTTGCAGCTTTGGAAACTCCCAGAATCTTCACAGTACAACCTTGTATCTTTACAGACTTACTCTGATTTATTAATTTCTGATACTTTACAATTTTTTTCCTCTCCTGTGGAGCCTTGTATTTATGAGGTAATATTATGATCTCACTGAAAGTGAGCTACTTGAGCTAACAATGATGTTAAATGGAGCCAGGGTTTCACCCGTAGTATACATTAAAATAAGCAATTATTTTGTAGGAACAACAATTAGTCTGTATGAACTGTTCCAAAGTTTTCTGAAGCCACCCAAAAGAGGATTTATCTACTTCTTATATATTTTTAAAATATTTATATAAGAGCAGTACTTGGCAACAGCGAGTTTTACTAGGTACTGTGCAGAAGTTTGTGTATTACAAGGAACAGAAAATCCTGCATTCTGGTAAAGTTTGTGAGTACTTGCTCGTGGTGGCTCTGCAAAACTTTAAAAGGAAGCTTTAGCACAACTGGGTGTAACCTTTAATTGCATTTGGGTATCATAAAATGAGACCAGTGAGAATTGGACTGGAAGAGGTTTTTGAGACTATAGGAGCTGTAATTAAAGTATTTATGGTGCCATATTTCTCCTGAGACATCTTGAATTAAATATTGTACCTCTTAAAACTGGCTCTGATGGGGTGAGAGCCAAGCTTGAGCAGTGTCAGAACTGCTTCCGAACGGAGGCTGGGAAAATGAGCAGCATTATTTCGGCATCACTTCTTCTGCTTTAAGCAGTTGTCCTTTCTTAGATTACTGTCATGTTCACCTTGAATCCTGTACCACCTTGGCCTCACTAAAAATTGATGTCAGTGAGATGTTAAAACCATGTCCCTCTAGAGAATTGTACAGGATTTTTCATTCCTTTTCCACACCTGGAAAAACTTCAAGTTCTCCAATTGTTCAAAGGATCTGCCCTCTTTATCTCCTTTATGCTAAAGAATAATGGTTCTCTCTAAGAGGAAACATAGTTTGGAAAACAGAAAGGATGGTAGATGCTAAAAATGACTGTGTGTCAGTTGGATTTGGATTCTAAGATTTCTTTTACTGGTGAGATGCAGCTTGCGTGCACTCGGCTCCTTGCACGGGTGGGAAAGCAGAGGTGGCCATAGCTCGCTTCATGAAGGTCCTTTACTTTATTGGGAAGCCAACGTTGCCTCTCCTGGGGTGGTGGTTGCTCACTCCAGTGTCACAGAAACATGGCAGAGGATGGGGTCGGTCAGAGCAGCAGCACTTTGATCCTTTGGTCCTTCAGCCAGGGACATCCCAGTGCATCTCTGGATGCTCTACCACAGGAACCCTCCCAGGTGGGGCCATCACCTTCATACAGCCCATTCTTCTCCAAAACTCTGCCAGACAGGCAGTGCATGGCAAAGGACTACAGCGACTGAAATCCCTCAGATAAGGAGGCCCTGGGCAGCACACCCTTTTACAAGTAATTCACTCCTGTGTTAGTTAAATCCTGACTGTTAACTATTTTGCTCCCACTTGTGAATTGGCTTGTGAAGGAGAGACCTGCTTGCCCCAGCCGGAGCTTCATGGCTAGTGGTCCCCATGAGCGGGTACTGACCTTCAGCTCGCCTGGGAGTGTCACACTTCATGGTGATGACAGTCCTGGAACGGCTCTGGTCGGGGTCAGGCGCTGGAGAAAAATTAGAGTAGTGGTCTGCGTCTCCACTCCTCTGCCTGCGCGGACTTAATGTGCAGACCAGTAAGTAGAAGACAATAATTTAATTGCATACTCCATTTCCTCACTAGCTCAGTTTTCACACTGGAGAGTGCTGTTCTTTGATTGCTTGTCTGTAAAAGAAGGTATGGGTCTCCACAATATGTTGGGGTGTTTTTTTCTTCTCCCTAAAGCATATTCTGGTTGTATTAAATGAGGTCAAGCAGCTGAGCCAGAATTTTGTGCAGAAATCAGGGGTAGTTGCATATAGGCTTCTCTTTTTTTCATTTCACACTGCTATTCTTCCATTCATAAGCTATTTATAATACAAGTAAGTTGTGCTGAATCTTTCTTTCTCACATCGTTTGCAATATTTGATCCCAGCATTAGGTACACGCTGAGACAGATGTCCTCTGGTAGCTTGTACCGTAAGTGACCTCATGGGTTCAATGTTGTAAGGTATTACTTGTTTTAAGAATATTTAAATCTTTTCCTCAATGTGTTTTCGTTGCTGTCTACAAGGCAAAGGGCAGACACATTTATTTGCTGGTCTTGCTGCGAAAGCAAGGCCTTACACCTCAATCGTGATTTTGTGAGCAAGGCTTCTACTAAGAGCAGATGCAGACATCTTATTCCGATGTTAAAATACCCTGTGACACTCAGCATTTTCAAAGGGTCATATTAGAGACCTTATTTTTAAAAAGTGTTTTTTTCTGTCCCCAGGCACTGTACAGACACTGTTTGCTGTGCGATCTTCATAGTCGTCATTCTGGGTTACATTGCACTAGGAGTTGTGGGTAAGTGGGTGCAGGTGTAGTAGTGCTTTCATACCCGGGGAGCCAACTTTGTGAATGTTAGAATTTTTAACTGGGACGTCCCTTTTGCTTATATCTATGTAAGGTTTTCCAATCAGTAAGTAAAGCCTTGCCTAGAAGCAAATAATGAATTAACATTCAGTGTCTATTGTAGTTAGGAAGGTGTTCAAAGCCATGTGTTTACTGATGAAAAACTCGACATTAAGTATGTTCAAGTAAAAATGACGCAGTTTTATAATTTTGCCATCATAAAGGAACTGTGGTGGAAAAATTCACTTTCATTTGTCACTAATCTGACAGGAAAAGTTAGAGATAAACGTTTTGGTTTTAAGAGACTTTTTGTTCTGTAAAATATTACTGAAAGACCTTATGTGAGCACTAAAAAGGAGAAGTAAGAAAAGTTACATCATTTATTGTGGGATCCAGAGTTGTTTGCACATCAAAATACTCATTAGTAATAGCCATTTTATTTTTTTTGTGTGAGAAAATCGCATGAATGCCTGTGTGCAAATGGACAAATGGTGCTGTAGAAGTGTGCTTACTGTGTATTTGCATGTCTGTCTGAGCTCTGTCAATTTGCTTGTAAAAGATCCTCTTGGCCCTGCCGTTCGTTTTCTTCCTAACTCTGTAATACCATTTTCTGTTCCGTACAGAGAAGAGGACATGTTCCTGTGCAACCTGCTCTGGGTGGACCTGCTTTGGCAGGGGGTTGGACTATAGATGATCTCCAGAGGTCCCTTCTATAACCCCATATCATTCCGTGTGATTCTGTGATCTCCATCCTTGGGGATATTCAGAAGCTGCCTGGAGGTGGTGGTCCTGGACAGCCCGTTGTAGGTGACCCTGCCTGAGCAGGGGTTCTGAGCAAGGTGACCTCTGGAGGTACCTTCCAACCCCAACTGTTCTGTGACATGAAAGGATGACTGTGAGCAGGACTGCTTTAACCTGGGTGATTCCGATAACTGAGAGCATACTCTGTCCTCCCTCTAAATTGTATGGGAGCAAAACATCCCCCAAGCCGCAGTGCTGAGCTGCTTCCTCTCACCTGCCTGAGGCAGCCGAGCACTGAGCACATTCTGAAAAGTCTGTTCTCTTTCTCAAGCGCCGGGAATTCTCTGTGTATATTTTTTTTCTTTCCCTTATTCACCTGCACTGACTGCCCCGTCATGAGCCTTTGTGTCTTCAGGAAGACGGAGAAGTGAGGAAGCAAGTGGTATATGCCAGCAAGTGGGAGAGGCATGAGGACCTTTGCAAGGAGGTGTGAAGCCCACACTAGGAAGCAAACACCAGGGTAACAGATAGCTGATGATGCTTGCAGGTGGAAGAAATTATTTCTTTTCGAAACTTTTTTTTTCTTCTTTTTTCTTGTCTAATCTCTTTGACCCTCTATTTCCCAAAAATGAAGGGTAACTTGAGATCTATGAATGTAAGAAAAGTGAGCGGAGCAAAAGGTGAATTCAGAAGCTGTTCAAGCTGTACTTGATTTTATGCCCCGCTTCTAGAGATTACAGCAGTGATGGGATTCTCACTGGGATTGGATCAGGGAAGAGGGTCCCTGACTGTACTCCATGGCATGATCGTACAGTCAGCTTCAGACTGACTTGAAATGCAATCTTTTGACAATTTTTTTACAAGGTCAGTGTCTGTGATTGTGATGCTTAAGTTAACATTGGTGGCATCTGTGTGGAGACAAGTCCAGGATCTCTTTGTTTTGCAGCCAGTACTGGATTCTCTGTGTGCAAAGTTGTGCCTGTCCTCTCGTCACAGTTCTGGCTGCTGGTGGGATCCTGCTGAGAGTGGGATCCTTTGCTGTGGAGCGAAGCATCTTCTTGCCCTCATGGCTGAACTGAATTGTTCCCACTTTGCTTAATTCCTAACCAACACCAAAGTCAATTTGACTTGTGAAACTATTTGGAGCAGAAGTAGTCACTCGACTGCCAGTTATAGGAGACTGGAGATGGTTACCAGAATACACGTGCGATACGTGTCTCTGCTTACTAAGCCTGCTCTGGGACAGACTGAAGAAAAGGAGGCAAATGATTCGTCCTAAGAAGGAACAGTAGCTGCTGGGCTGTGCACAGCTGTTGCAGAGCTGCCGTGCCTCCCTCTTGATGCTGTGAGTTTGCCATGTCCGAGGGACGTCCCTCTCCTGTCAGTGCTTCCCTGATTGACTGGTTCTTCACGGATGTTCTGCTCTCTCCATCTGTCACTGCTCAAATACAAAGCCAGAGCTGAAGAAGCTGGACTCAGAGCAGAGGAACGTTTGTTGTTTTCTTGAGCGTGACTGGAGAGGCCCCTGTGCTGACGGGCAGTGCTCTGAGGTGCTGCTGCCTGGACAAGGGGCCAGGGGAGCACTGGCAGTGTCTAGCTGTATGGAACTCTTGTGCTGCCGGATCTTGGCTCTCTTTCCTCACTATATAAATCTCCTTAATTTTTTGTCTAGAACTTTGTCAGCTTTGTATGTGCGGATTCCAAAGGACTCCGCATGCTAGATGTTGCAAAAGCAGAGAGCGTCAGGAGAGGACTGGCCAGTTCCTCGTTTCTTCATGTCTGTGATCTCAGACAATGCAGTTACTGTGATGTGAGACAGTGAATTAGTCATATTCCCTGCTCTGCACATGCAGCGCTTTCCTACTGGACACAAGGCATCTGCAAACCTCATGAAAAATTGGTTAGAACTGGAACCTGTTCCTGGAACCAGATGCCAAATTTGTAGCCAGTGACTTTTTCTACCTTTCTTGCAGAGAAGATTTGAATTTTCAGTCTGGAAGCATTTATTTCAGCTCTAAATCCAGATCCATGTGGTCCCTGCTTTTCATCTTTCCTCACACTGTGCTTCAGCTATTCTTTTTACTCAGTTTACTTAGTTTGTTTCTAAGTAAAAGATGAGGTCAGCTTTGGTGCAGTTCCAGGGGCCAGCCTTCTATAAAATACATGAGAGTCAAAGTTCACATTGAGAGAAAACATCATAAATCACGGAATCGTAGAATGGTTAAAGTTGGAAGGAACCTTAAAGGTCATCGAGTTCCAACCCCCTCAAGTCCTTAGTCATGAATTATGCCTTATGGCTTATTATGGGGGGGGAGAGGGCGGAAATGTAGATTTCCACGATTTCTTGAAAATGTGTGAACACTGCTCTGGATCCCTGTTTAATTTGGCTTGAGAAGTAAGCAATAAATGCAGGTCCCTTGCACAACTGTTGTGACTGAACATGTGAGCCAAATTTTGCCCTCAGTATTGTAGGTGTATCTCACGTAGGCTTCTGCTGTACCTGTGTAACAGTGGGGTAGGATTGGTTTATGTTTCAGGGGGGCTGAAATGTAGTCTGAGTAAAAGGTAATCAATTCTCCTTGAAAGATGAAACCAAACCATTTTTGATACTGGCCTTTGTTAGTTCTGCTTCAGTGATGGCTGCTGTTGAGTGACTCCTGAATAGAAATAGTTATTCAATGATTTATTTTTGTTATCATTCTTTTATCTTTACAGATTAATTAATTGCGCTAATTTAACATTCTGTGTAGTTTTCCTTCCCATCAAACTGACTTAACTCTTCATGTTTATTTCAGAGACACTGGTCTTATCCAGGCAATACTTTACAAATGTTTAGCGTCCTAATTTAAGATTATTTTAATTCAGAAAAATGCACATAAAAGGCAGCAAATAAGTTTTCTTGGAAAAGAGCCCCACGTTCCAAAGGGCAGGTTAATTCAAAGTAGTAACTCCTGTGGTATTGCTCCAAGGGATGCTTACACAATACCAGTGTTATCAGCACGGATTTGCAAATTCTGTGTCATGTGTTCTATTACCTGTTTCAATACATTAGTAAATTGCTTGTGTCAAAAAGCCCCGAGAACAATTTGGCAGATTGGTTTCTCCGTACATTAAATCATTACAAATATACCTTTAAGGGAAGCAAGATAATGATATGAAAGGCTGCTTTTCAAAAATACACAGTAGAAGGAATGAGACAGATAGTATGAACAGATTTGCTGTTCATTTTTAAGTATCACAAGATGCCGTTGTTCTAATCACATTTTCTTCTTAACAGGAAACTTTCCAGCCTTTACAACCACTGACATAGCCCATAGAACACAGGAAAAAAAGGTGTGCATCTGATAGACGTTTAGTGACAGACATTAGCTAGTTTTGATACTATCCATGTGTGTTGGCTCCACATTAATAAAAGGACTGACATAACTGCACGCCTCCTGAAAATGACATACCGGTGTCATAGGACGTCACATTGCTGTGCCAAGGGCTGTCAACTGTGTAATACGGTTCAGCTGTTCTTTAATTTTCCTTTTTAGCCCAGATGTTTGTGCCAGCACTCAGACTGCAGCCGTACGAGCACCAGAGCATGCTGGAATAAAAAATTTATGTGATTGGATTCCTTTTCATTTAGTGCTTGACAGTGAGTCACCGATAGTGCAGTGCAACATGAAAACCTGGTGCTGCTCTGTCAGGCTGGCTCTTACAATAACCTTCTTCACTCAGAGAGAACTGTTGAATTAGGTATTTATTCTTCATTGACTAGGTCAGAAAAATGGTGTATTTATCACATGGATTCTTTCACTGTCACTGCTCTAAGTTTGCAAAGAAGGGGACAGAGGATTAGGTTTATTAATAAATGTACATGTTGTAAATAAGACCAAATTATTTTTGTTTCACTTTGGAATTTAGCTGAGAGGCATCTTCCTACATCCACCCAGCAGCTAATCCCAGTGATGGAATTGCACAAAGTGTGCTAAATTTATTTTTTCAAAAGCAGATTCTTTTTAATTGTTTTATTAAAAACATGACTGAAGCCTTGGGCACACGGAACAACTACTGCCAAGCAGGGGTAGTTTTAGACAATTCAGTAATGGCAAAGAAGGTACAATCTGAACAGAAATTCTATTCAGAAGTGAGCAGTGTGTTCCATTGTTTATACTCTGCTAATGTCTGCTAATAATTGAGAAGCACACTGCAAAAGATAAGTGGTTAAATTTGAGATCAAGGTTTAATACAAACCCAGTGAAACCAAGGGAGCCTTTTGAAATATTTCAGCAGACTTTGTATTTGAAGTGAAAGGAATGTGAGGAGAATACGCTGCTCTGCCCGTTGGATGAGCTGAGTTTTGCCCTTGTGGGCTGTGTTCGTCCACGCAAACAGGCTGAAGGAACCCAGCCAGGGTCACAGGGACCCTTCGTAGGGAGAGACCCTGAATGAGACTTAGAAAGCAAAAAAAACCCAACCCAACCAACGTCACAGAATCACAGAATCATTTACGTTGGGAGAGACCCTTGGGATCATCGAGTCCAACCATCTACCCTACTCTACAAAGTTCTCCCCTACACCATATCCCCCAATAC
>JAOXJK010000004.1:34912508-34944810 GCA_025774025.1 Xenus cinereus | reverse complement strand
GGATGACCTCCCTCCACCTGCTGGCCACACTCTTCCTGATGCACCCCAGGATGCCATTGGCCTTCTTGGCCACAAGGTCCCATTGCTGGCTCATGGCCATCCTGTTGTCCACCAGGACTCCCAGGTCTTTCTCCTCAGAGCTGCTCTTCAGCAGGTCACCCCCAGCCTGTCCTGGTGCAGGGGGTTATTTCTCCCCAGGTGCCAGACCCTACACTTGCCCTTGTAACTTTGTAATTTCAGTAACCTAAAGCCATTCCAGGTGAAAGGTGGCATTACAGATTTTCTGTAACCGTTTGCAAGTCACTGAAGATGCCATGCATCCGTCCCAAACATGTCAGTACATTGTCATTCTGCTGCTCAGAGATCTTACATGGGTTCTTTCTCTCCTGTGCCTATCATTATTGTTAAGCGTTGTTATTCTTACCAAAGTGACCTTGAGGAAAATGGCACAAATGACACAAATTCACAAATGACTACATATAGTGACACAAAGTTGAGAGAAAATGGGGTAATTACAGAGAAGCAAGTTCAAGGTGGTTTGCATAGATCAAAGCCTATAATGTATGCGAAGTGGGCTCGTGACATTCAGTGCATACTGCATGAGGGGGAAAGTTGAGACTAACATCTTTGTAATACCTGTAATCTTTTCCACATAATACAACCACAAAAAAATGTTTGGGAGAAGATCGATCGTCTTTTCTAACGGTTCTCTAGCAGCCTGACACCTTTATAGGGAGTCAGCTCAGGGTAGTGGTATGGAATTATATTCTAGCATTATATCTTACTTTCAGGTGGTACTTAAACCAAATTTCCATTATTCAGAGTGAAATCAGCAGTTAGTAGTCAGAAGAGTTCAAAGGCTGGTCTTTGGCTAGTCATGAAGGAATCTTGGTCAGGTCTGCACACTACAGCTTAGAAATAATGATACCAATAGCGGGAGCTGGTGTGTGCTTGATCCTCAAAGTGAAATAATGGTGCATGTGAAAATGGCTTGGAGAAGAAATCTGGCTTAGAATTGGAGAGAAGAAGGTTAAAAATTGAATACAAACCTCTCTTCCCATTCAGTGCTATGGTTCATGCTGGCATTTAATACATAAGTTGCCAGGTGTGGCCCTAAAAACCAAAAAATGGGGCAGTTGCCAAGTGAGAGGTCGAGACATGTTTTCATTTACAAAATGAGGGTTTGTTTCCATTCTTAGTGCAAGTGGAGTCCATTAGATTCAGTCGCACCCTGTGTATTTCTGTCACACGCCCAGGTAATCTCATTAATTTCAATGCCAGTGTGGTTGTCTGAGTGCTCTTTGTCTACACAGTTAGCTCCTCTTCTTTCCCCTTTTAATAGCTGTTATTTTTAAAGTCCATTACGTCATATTTTGGATAGAAGCCAGATATACATGCCCTGAAGGTAAAAGTGAACTGGCTTGCTCTCTTACTGATTCATCCATATCTTAGTTCTGTTTAGTTTGGTTTATATTTTAGTTTTTCATTAGGAAATTTAGAAATCAATACTCTTCAGTGGTGATCAAGAAAGATTGAAACGGTCCATTAGGGGCGATACATTTTCATGTTGGCCTGTTTCAACTACTAATTATGTACACCTGACTAAAATGTTAAAAGAGATATGTATATTTGCAGCTTGGGTGCACGGCGACCCCAGGAAAGTGATTTATCCGACTGACAGCTACGGGCAGTTCTGTGGTCAGAAAGACACCGTCAATGAGTGAGTAAATCCATTCACAGACCTTTATTACTCACGCACTGTGAATAAGATGTGAGGTTTCAAATCTTTGTCTGCTTGGGGTTCCTGTGGGAAGTTAAATAGACAGCAACACTCTTACTGTGTCCACTCCAAATAAAGTTCAGAAATAGATGAGTTGCTCAGTGCAAATCTAGACCCAAATTATTACTATAATGCAGTTGTTTTCATAATTCAGAGAGTATTTTTGGTAAATTATCAATATAACTTAAAGATTGCATCAGTAATTGCATAGAAAGTGACTGCCAAAGTTTGGATAGTTAATAGCCCATTGCGTGATTCTTCTGTCCACCTTGGGATAAGAGTAGTCCTAAAGCATTGAAGTCTGGCTCTCAGTTTTTCTCAACATGCGCCAAATAACAGAAAAGACCGTAAGGAAAAACTTGGGTTTTTTCTGGTGTTATATCCAGTGCCAGTAGAGAGGAGGTTGAGCGGTCTGGGAGACAGGCAGATGTAACCATGCTTTCCTTGGGGATATCAGCCACACGCCTCTATTTACTTGTCTCAGTTTGCCAGACTTTTTAAATTTTGACTTGTGAGAGTTAAATTAATTAGTTGATACCAGCAGAGTACTTCTGCTTGAAAATAAGTGCTCAGGAAAGAAAGATGTTGCATCAATGTTTTCTCTGCAAATCTAAGTGTTTTATGACACAGAATTTAAAAAATAGTTTTGCTTTTTCCCTCGTTTTCTCCCTCCTAAAACATAAACATTAGGGACCCTTTATGCCCTTGTTACTGTCAAGAAGCTGGATGCTCTGCAGGAAGTAAAACAGAAGGTAGTGTTTGATAACAGCTCTTTGCTGCTTCTTTCTTCCTCCGTTTAGTTTTCTGGGAAAAGACCAGAGGAAACCCCTGCCCCAAGGGCAGTTCAGAATGAGAGGAGCAGGAGACAGGGAGTGGAGCTGAGGCAGAGCCAGGACTTTGTATCCTCTCGAGGCTTTTCAGAGAGGAAACAGACTGGATAGTGTAAGAAGATCTGTTCTGCCCTCCAACTAAGATTCCTCACGGCGGTTGTTGGAGAGTCCAACTTCCCAAAGATGAAAAATGAGGAGAAGAAGTTGCAGCATTGTGCGTGTTCCCCTCACTGCACCCCTCCCTCCTCGCCCCCCGGTTTGTCCTGGGTCCCCTCTATGGTCTGTAGGAAGCGGTGGGAGTCTCAGACATCACGCACTGTGTGGTGTGTAGCCAGGTGCTTCTCTCTGATCCTCATCATCCGCTCCCATTCCCGCTTTCTCTTTGTTACTCAAGTCTTCCCTTTAGTTACTTCTTGCAGTGTGGTTTCCAGTTTGTATTCACGAATGTCCCTCCGTATATATGATTGCTGGAGAATAATACAGCTACTGAGGCTGCTACATTGAGGAGTTTCTTATAAAAATATAAGCCAAAAGACACATAATACAACTTACTGGAGAAGGAAGAGCATTTCTGGCAGTAGGTCAGGAGGCCCCTCTAGTCCCTAGGAACGGAGGTGTGGGATGTGCTTGTTGAGCCCTCACTGACACCCTTGTCAGATGTTTCAGATGCCCTGAAAGTAGGCGGTGGAAAAGGCCAGCCCAGGACTGCGGTTTTCCAAAGTCCTCAGCAGCTTAGCCTGAGACTTGTTCCTTGGAAAGTGATCACAGCCTCCGTGTTTTGAATCTTGTGCTTGGCACAAGCATTCCCAGCAATCTCACTGAGGGGCAGAAAAGAGAAGCTAAAACCTAAGCCAACGCTCACAGCTTATGCAAACCAATGAATTCCATGCAGTCAAATTAATTCTACCTTGGGTTGTCACAAGAGTCTCAGGCCTCTTTGTGAATCCCTGTAATCTCTAAACTTGTTTTGCCTTCTACAGACCACATTGTCGCCACAGAATATAACACAATTTAATTCTAGAGAATACAGAGCTAGTTCTCGGTGGCTGTTTTCTTGTGTTATGTATGTGTTTAAACTTTATTTTCTGCTGTCAATATCAGCAAGTGGGCTAAGACAAGGAGGAAAAAAAATTCATTAATGTCCTTGAGCAGCTCACAGATTATAAATACTGTCAAGAAACTATTGAACAATGACATTTCAGTCCAAAATTTAATTCTATTGATTTGAAGAAATAACAACTGACGATAATGAATTGTATTTGCCAGGATGCATGTTTTGTTAAACGGTGCATCGGAGAACATACCTCAGTGAAAACAATTTAACCTTGTAGAATGTCAGGCAGCTGAGCTAATCCCAGTTTCAAAGGGAGCTTGGGTGTGCTGTGATGCTACATCGTGGCTGTGAAGGCACAGGCATGTTCAGCAGTAGGTGAGACCACGTGCTGGTGGAAGGTGAGAGGATGTGTTCTGGACTGGAGGAGACAGTGGGGAGATGTGGGAGCAGGTCTGGTGCCAAGTCAGCAGATGGCAGAGGGACAGCCTGGTTTGCCCAGGCACGTGTTGGTGTTAATGCCGTCCTGCTCCCTCTGTGCTCATTGCCATGGTGGGTCAGACACCAGGTGCTGTCTTCTCTTGCACAGCACGGGCCATCGTGGGACGAGTGCACCGTTATTTCTTGGGGGGACACTGTCTGTCCTGGCATGGCTAGCTGGCTTCGAAGTCTCCTGTAAAAAGGGCAGGACTACTGCCACACCATCTTCCTTAGAGCTGCCTGACAATCTTCTGACATAGCAAAGATTAACGGCATATTATTCTGTCTTCAAAACCCATATGTTTTAATACAAAGATCTTGGGGTAATCAGTTTTAGACAAATCCAAACTGAGGTGAAAGCTACCTGAAGGTCCCGAGTTCCAGAAGCTGTCAGGTGTGTGGATTCTGGGGTGCAGAGTCCTCACACTGTCCCTGCTTTACATAAAAGGAGTTTATCAGTGTTATTAGCAGATGCTGTTACCATTCTGCTTCCTGGAGCGCTGCTTTCACTTTCCAACCATGAAAAGCTTTTGGTTGATTTTGGTGCCACCTTCTGATCAACAGAAAATAGGCAGCTTTTGCAGTGCAGCATTTGCTGATGGTAATTTTGCGTGCCATACATACACAGAATGTTCAGTGTAAGCAAAGGGGCCAGTGTTTTTGCAGGATATTTTACAGACCTCACTTCATAGAGGCAGGACTACAGATTCCTGTAACAGCGCCTGGGGTTGTTTCAGCCTAAAACCTTGCTGTGGGAAAAACTTCTCAGATACTTCTGGTTTCAGAGGTGTCTTGGCACAGAATGTTCAGGGCTGCTTGGGATTTGGTTTTTTTTGTCTTGTGTTTAAACTATGACCATTCACAGTAATAGAATTTAAATCTTGATGGATACTATAAATTTTTGAATGGTAGGATGTATATGCACCCATATTTATAACATTAATTATCTTATATTCACTTCCATAGGAACAAGACCATTTTGTTTTACTTTAACATTCTGAAATGTGCCAGCCCCGTTGTGTTAATAAACCTACAGTGCCCTACAACACAGGTGAGTGAAATACAGACATGAAATATTTTCCCTGCCTCTTAGTCATGGTGCTTAAGAACTAGGCGTAGATTTGTTTGGATTTTAAAATTGCTGTTCGTATCCTTCAAAATATAATATGTTTGGTTTATAGATAAAATGCATAGTGCACGGTCTCTGTAGCCTGTAATGGTCAGAAAAAATAAATAGAAATGCACGTATTGTGTATTTTGGATAAGAGTTGACAAAATATGGTCTGTTTAGTTGAATACAGCAATTTGTTACCTATGAATTCATCGCAGACAGCTATCCAGTAGTAATCAGTGCATGCAGAAAATAATTTTGATTGACGTCTAGGGTTTTCCAAACTAGACATGTTCAAGAAAATATGTATATCCCCAGTGACAGAAGTGTTTGGGCCTGGTGAGATCCTGTGGCACTTTCAAAAGTGAAGATCTTGAAAGCCTGTTCTCGCCTTATGCCGCAATTTGTACTCCCTCAGCTGTGCTGCGACTTCTCGTGAGATTGTGAAATAAACCCAGCCACTGAACTTGTATGGGTTAAAAATATCCTCCTCATCTTTTTTGCATGAGACCTGTTTTGTTGAACAATTTCTCAGTCAGTTATGTCAGTTCATCTTAGGAGGCAACAACTTATGGTTTGGGGCAGGAATGAGGTGCAGGACTGCTGTCATCCAGCTTTGCTGCCAAAGTAATTGTGCTGTGTAATTAAGCAGCTGGTGATGGAGGATGGTCTCAGCCATATTGACAACATTCAGTGGAGTCCAGTATTAATATGAATGAGGGTTGTTATATGGTAACCAATTTATTGATAACAGATGTGTCAGGACAAAATCTTAATTGTGTATTTATTTGATTGTCATTGTAAAATGTTTCCCATTCCAGCTTGCCCTTACTCCTGATCCCTGTCCTTGATAGATGTTTCTGGTCTGTCAGTTAGTGTGACTGTATGGACTGTTTGACACAGCTGAAGAGAGTGAAATCTCTGACAAGGAAGAGCAAGAACCCCCTTAACACTGAACCGTTGCTGTCAGAATGGAAACTCTTTCTATCATCAGCAGATTTGCTTCAGGAGCCCCCATCTGTCCATACAGAGACACCAGCGCTGTTACCCTGCAGTCTTTAGACTCTGTTTTGGGAGGAATTCAGCCTGCTTAGAAATACTGAGGTCATTGTGTGGGATTTGGTCAAGGTGCTCATGAGTCAAGTAAGGTGAAATACTTGCTGAAGGAGAGTTGGGGGAGCAGAACAGCTATTTTGTTTATTTTCAGACATATATCTCCAAAACTGAGAATGTTCTTGGATGCTGTTTGCTACTGCAGATGGTTAATTCTCTAGTCTTTTGTGAAAACCTTTGTTTGATAATTCCTCCTTTGAACTGCAGACACGGTCTTTCATTCCTGTCCCATTTGTGTGAAATAGCAGGAGAAAAAAACCCCAAGAACTGGCATGGGAAAAGCTTCGGTTCTTGAGTAAGATTGTGGAATTGCAAATTGTTATTAAAGTTCACTGCATCCATGGACAGCACATTTCACGGTCTGTTTCACAGATGGGAAACTGAGGTTATAGTGAAGTGTGTACTTGTTGGTCGCCTGCTGTCCCAGCATGGACAAAACTCTCCTTTCTCTGTTCCTGGGGCTGTGGGTAGTCCATAGGACTGGAGTACTCATCTAGAAAGTCCCTCTTGAAGCTTCTGCCATGACCTTAGTTACCTTTGGGTGATTTACACCTGACCTGACTTGAACAATTTCTGTGGAGATGTATTTGCCTGAAGAGATTTTGTAGAAGGGTGGGACAATTTTAGCTGGATGAGACTTTTTAAAATAGATTTCTCCTTATAAATGTAACAGAAATAAGATATGCGTATCCTGTGATGGCAGCTACTGCACCACCTTGCTTGTGTGCACTGCTGCTGGTGGAAGTAGAGAAGGACCCGACAGATTTTTTTCCTGGTGTTCAAAAAAATACATTTTTTTTTCAGCAGACTGAAAGCTCTGCATATCTACCAGAAGGCTTAGAACCTAAGAAGACACAGGGAGTGTCTTGTTTTGCCAGATAAGAGGAGAGACTTTGAAAGTGTATTCATCAGAGATTTTTTTGAGTATTCATTAGGGAATCGAAAGGAAAACGTATGTCCCTTTCTAAATTCTGCAGTGAACATTACTGAAGGCAATTCCATAAAACAATGCGCTTTTATAGGTGGCCTTTTTCTTGCTTTTTAATTGCACTGACTTTCCTTATCCTTCTCTACCCTCAGTGTGTCTTTACTATTTTTTTTTCTCTTGCAGCTTTGTGTCTCAAAGTGCCCAGACAGGTTCGCAACCTACATTGATGTTCAGGCTTCCTACAGATATAAACCAGATCAGTGGAATTACTTCAGGCAGTTCTGCAAACCTGGTTTTAACAATCCTCGCAAGGTGCGTATGTATCAGTACTATTGTTTTTTTCCAAGCAATATGTAATATGCATGATTTTACTGATCTACATCAAAGCTTTGAATTATTCTGATTTCACCATATAAGGAGTTGTCCCATATATATGGTTTGACAGTGATTTAATCAGGGGTGAAAGTCTTGTATGCACACCAGCCCCTTTTGCCTAAAAGAATATTTGCAGCTCCCCATGCAGTCGCAGTACGGTGGCAAGCCGTGTCCTTTAGTACTGAGGTGCTCCACAGCAGCACGGCAGAGTAACTCAAACCAGGTCTTAAGGCTCCTGAATCATCTGTAGCTACTTAGTAATTTAGCTAGGAAAATCAATCTATCCTTCATGTAGCTGATTTTACACTCAAATATACGGTGTTATTTCTCCCATCTTTAAAACACCTTGCAATTCAGCTATTTTAATTGTGTTAAATTCTTACTCTTCCTTAAGAGAGAAGGTGAAAGGGACCCTTCCTCTTCAAGGAACAGTTGTCCAGTCACTTCTGGCTTAGATACTGATCCTAATGAACAAGTCTTTTCTTTTTTGTCAGTGGAAAAGGAAAGAAGAATAGTCTTTGCCCAAATCTCAATGACAGTTTGGATTCTCATCATGAATGTATCTTGCAGCTCCACCAGTCAAGTTCGGGCATGGAGGCTACAACTTCCAGTTTGGGGCATTTTCTCAGACTGGGTGAGAAACAAAAACCACACAGTTATTCTACTATGTATTCAGCATTCCTATTTTTCCCCTTTTTAGTCTGTTGCTCAAGTTCTACGTGATGAAGATTGTCCTTCGATGATCATTCCAAGCAGGCCTTGTGAGTGGTTCTACTTCTTACACACATCTTAGCAGATTATAAGCGTTCACATTAAAGCACAACTCCAGCCTGAAAAGTGTTTTGTGGTAAGGTCACTAGGAGCTGTCTGTTACCTGACAGTGATGTCCATTCAATTTTAAACAGTTTGAAAGTGTAAAGATTTGTTATTATTTTTTCTAACTGCCATCTGTGAACGTTCAGCATGTGATTGAGTCAAGCTGAGCTCTTTCTTGCTCTTGAATCATCACTGATAACAAAAGGTTTACAGCTGAAATTGTGCCTCCCAAAACACGGGAGCGAGTAGACCCGAGGAGATGCCAGGACGGTAGGAGGATCCTGTGGCCAGATGCTGACCTTCAGGTGATGCCTGAGCCCAGTTACAACCCAGCTGGCGTTCCAGTTGCAGCACTGGCTGTACAGGGCGTACAGAGGAATTTAGGGGCCAAAAAGTGTTTCTGTCCCTATGGTCAGCAGGTATTTCAGAGCAGATAACCACAGGTCTCAGAGCTGATCTCAGCTGAAGAAGTGTAATGTCAAGAGTGTCTGTCACTTACCCAGAAGCTCACGCAAATCAGAAATTGCAGTTTAGTGTTCCGTGCTTTAAAATAGACATCATGTAGACCAGGGATGGGTTATCAAAAAAGAGAAAATATGGATTAAATGTAAAAAAAAAAATTAAGAATTTGTATGAAAAACTGATGTACTGACCCAAAAGACAGAAAATAATTTACAAAGAAGCTATTATCTTCTTTTACAATACAACAAAGGGTAAAGATTACAGAGGGAGAAAAAGACCTGTTACTTGATTATTTCCTCAGAATAATTGGTGGGATAAGTGTTCTAGACTGAATATTGAACCCTGGCATCGGTAATTGTTGGAACTTGGTAAGGAAAGCACAGAATTGTTATATAAAGTTAAAGTACAGCGGTGTCAGAGGACTGACATGCTCTTCCTTTTGGCATGAAAAACAGGATCTTTTGCAGCAAAGAGCAGGGCAGCATAAATGAGTATGTAAATGGCTCTCCTTTGTTCTCTCTTTTATAATCTCCTCCTCCATCTGCCTAACCAATAGTTTCTGTCTTTTTTCCATTGCTTCCTCTCCAAGAAAAGCTGGTGATAGTGGCTGATGCTGCAGCTCATCTGGCATATGAGGAACTGGCACCCGCTGTTGTGTCTTGTTTTGGGTGCTAATACCATTCATGACCAGTCACGTTGAGTCTGTCCCTGAGGGTGGGTTTGATTATTAGCACGAAATGGCATATTTGAGAAGCTGCAGTTTTTTGTAAGCTGCCCAGGTACTGACAGAGAGTAAGTTCGGCATTTATTACAAATTCTTAAACTGCTACAGATGCTGCTGTTGTTATTTGGTAGCACCTAGAATCTCCAGGTGAAAGCTATGATCCCACCATCCCTGAGCTCGGACACAAAGCCCGAGAGCATAAAAATCATCATCTTGAATATAAAGGCTCTTCCAAGACTTCTCAAAGTCGACATATCATTAGATAATGAGGTGAAAAACAATTGATTGTCAATATAAAGTGATTTAAATATGTTACAAAAGACAAGTGGTGAAAGTGGAGCTTGACATGAAATTTAACATGCATGTTTTGTTTTGATATTTTGAATAGTTCTTAAGAGATGCTTCCCAGACTTCTCCACAAAGAATGGTGTGCTAACCGTGGCAAATCAGACTACGTTCAGAGATGGAAGAGGGAAAACAAGAAATGTAACTGATCTCAGGGAAGCTGCAAAGTATGTTTTACCCTTCTTCAGTGCTCATTTGTTGGATTCTGAGATTATGAAATAATTTAGAAACTGAAAAAATAATCAGAATCCGTTGTAGCAAATGGCTGAGGGTACGCAGGCAGGACTTGCTGGTAAATGGTCTCTCTGTCCCTGGGCACTTGCAAAGTTCCAGTAGGAAAAACCATCACCGTGGTATGCGGAAATGAGCAAGGAGCCAGAAGTTTCAGTCTGATTGTCTCAGAATGAATATCAGTTTTTAAAGCATTTTTGTTGTTCTTCCTTGCAAAAATTAGTACTGAAGAAAGGTAAAGGAGGTTCGAAATGAAATCCTCATGCTGCAGGACTCAGGCGATCCAGCAACGGCCTCAGCTGTTCCTTCCTGTGATGGACTTTCCACTAACATGGACTGTCCTAGTACTTGGGGCATCCCGCCTTGTCAGAGAGCTCCTGGTGTTAGTGCATGTCTAAAGGTCAAAAAGCCACGTACTGGGCTCTGGTGCATGACAGCACCTGCCTTGCAGATGGACAGCAAGCATCTCCAAGCCTGGTCATCAACCAGGATGAGAGAGAACTGCTGCGACAGCCTCACTTTTCCAGCTGCGGCCAGTCCTCAGCCTGTCTGGAGCACGGGGTGCCTTTTCTTACCTCCCAACCCAGGGCTACCACATTCCAGCATTTTATCACACTGATGACACCTGCATCTTATCAGGTTCTCTTCTTCTGGTATCTACAGCTACGTTGTCTGTTCTTTGATAAGAATATCCTTCATTTCTTCTTGGGAAAATATTAACACGGGCAAGCACTTTGCAGGACAGGAAGACAGTTCTGTAAAGCCAACCTTTTGCTTCACTGAGCTGTTTTCTTCTTCTGATATTAGCAGTTCTAAAGTCACAACTGTTTGGCTCTTGGTACATTGCAGATCTTAATAGCATACACCTTTCTTGTGACATAAAAAGCAATTATATCTGGCGATAGTTAGTACTCATAAAGCTTTCTTAAAAAGCTTTTGCAGGAGCTATGTAGACATTTGTACACAGGTTTTTTCTTTGGCATAACTGTGATTGATGTTGGCTTGGTTACAGAACTGGGGCTGTAATATATCACTAGCAAAGATATTTCAAATTCTTTCACCGAGCCTATTTGTTGTTTAAATATTTCTGCTTTTCTACCCAAATCAACCTTTTCTTTGGTTTGTCTTTTCTCAGTGGCATCAATAGTGTCCTGGATGCAAGATCAGTTGGAGTGAAAATTTTTGAAGACTATGCCATTTCTTGGTATTGGATTTTAATGTAAGATTTTCATGGATATTTTAAATTTTTCCAAATTCACTTTGGAGCGTGCAGGGAATTAAGAAATAGGTCTTGTATTTGTTTGTACCAGTCCTACTTTTAAACTCAAGGAGCAAATGTAATTTCCTTTCCTCACATGATAATCATGATTTTATGGTTCTGTAGGTGAGGTGAGGATAGCACAGCATACATGCAGGGAGTGTCACTTCTTCTGGAGTAGCTTTTTAATGTCCTACCATGCAGAAAAACAGGAGATGCTGTCTTCTGTTGCAGGACCCATCTGTCTGGTAATTCCAAAACTGAAAAATCTTATTTAAGAGACTTTCAAACCAAGTGCAGTTGCTAAGTGTCATTAGTATATATATATAAAACTCGTAATATCTAAATTTGTACTAGCAATATGTAGTTAAATCCATAATAATACCTAAATCCGATATAAATCTATAAATCCAATGCGGCAGGCAAAGCAACATCAAGAGCAAAAAGTATTGAACAATATTAACTTTATCTTGCAATTGATACTCACTAATCACCAATTAGTAAAAATGTAGCACTGTAGCAAAAGAAGTAGCTATTTTGCTGAAGCAAGCATGTAAGTATATGTGCGTTCTTAGCCCATTAAAACTGTTTTTGGTGGACTGGGGTGTTGATCAATTTAAACAGGAGCAGAAGTCCTTGCCAGGTGAGAGCCTATAACATGCACATATTAAGCATACATTATTCAAGTCTGAATGCAAATCCACATCAATAAATACATAAAATTTAAGTCATAAACTTAATATGGAGAATTAGTCAGTTCAGAAACATAAGCTGTCAGCTTTTAAGGGTGTTCAGTCACTGGTGGGAGGACAGCTTTCTTACAGTCTGATACCCTGCTCACAATAGCCAGTGGCAAGAAACTCACCAGTATTCAGGAAGCTCAGTTCTCTCTAGATCTCTTTCTGAAATCAGGCTTATGATGCAGATTCTTTCAAATCACTGAACAGATAGTCTGGAGAGAGAATTGACCATTTTTTGAACAGAAATTCTGAATACTGAAGCCAGTTTACACATCTCAGATACGAGATTTTTATAAGGAATTGTTGCTACTTTTTAAGTAGTTGGAAAGAATATTCTTCAGATTTCAACAAGTGATACATACCTCAAATGATTTCTGGACAAACAAAGTGCTAGAGTCTGGGTGATGATGATGAAGGCCCGATAGTCAGAGGAAGATGGATTAAAAATTAAATATAAGGTTGCTCTAATCTTTTTAGCACGCCCCCAGAGAACTGCTGCGTTCAAGCCTCAGTTGAAGGGACCCAGTCTGTTGAGGACAGTTGTTAAAGGTACTCAGTTTTGGTGTTACTAGCACTAGGATAACTTTAGATAAAGGTAACTGATTGGTAACTAACATGTTAGCATGTTAGAGTGATAAGCTCCAAAACTACAACTTCTTTTTGAGGAATACATTCTGAATTTCAAACAAGCCATTCAGAAAGGCAAAATACATCATACTAGGAAGCCTTTAAAGGGCTAGAGCTTAAGACCAGCTTACAAAGGTTTAACTAAATAAGCTGATGTTCTTTTTCTTGTCCCTCTGCCCATCTGGCTTAGTTTACCCAAAACATCTGGTTTCGGTTGTTTATGGTCAGGCTGACCCATTTTTTATCTTTGGTAACTGGCTAAATAAGCTGGGAACGTTCAGAAGAGAAGTTACTGAACACAGGCAAGAAGAGGTTTTAAATTTTTTTGAGCCTGTACTAATACAAAGTTCTGAGAAATTAAATGTTCTGTGAAGTGTCTGAGCTGGATGTTTGTTGGATGGGTTTATTATTCACATTACTTTATTCACATTGCTTTAGAAAGCCTCGCTGAGTACAAAGGCCTTTTGCAGTCATTTTTTCCTTTCTGACTTGCTTGCTGGGAGTGAAGTGAAAACACTGATAACCAGAGACTGGATAAAGAGGAGACACTCTGTAGATGTCTTTACTAGGGACCCCATTGAGAGCTCTCAACAGTTCCTTTTTTTGCATCACACTGCCCTGATCATTTCCTCTTCTGATGGGTAGAAAGAGTCACTGGTTTTCCTCCTAAATTTTATTCCTTCTTCCTAGGAAAGATCCTAGAATGTTACTTTACTAACGTTGTTTCTTTGCAAGTAGGGATTTTTGATGGAGGACACAGAACAGCAGCCTCCCCGCATACAGGTATTCTTCCAGTTTAACTTTCTGGCCTGCAGACTGGCCCATGGGCTGGAAGAGGCAGTGAGTTGTTCGGCTGCTGCAAATGATCACGGAGGCGTTGTACGGGTCCCCTTGAACCCGAGAACCCAGTGTCTGCAAACGCTTCTGCCCCGGCACTGCGAGATCATCATATATAAGCTGTTTGTTTGTAAGAGCAGATAATAGCCATGAGGATCTATTTCATGGGGAAGATTCTGAACTACACTTTTACAAATTACTCTCTTATGTGCGATGAAGTGACCCTCATTTGGAGTAATAGGGATGCGAGAAAGTGAAGATTTTCACACTTATTTTCCCTGTGTTTCTGTTTCTTGTCTTTCTAGTGGGCTGTTCATTGCAATGATTGTGAGTCTGCTCTTCCTTGTGTTATTGAGGTTCACGGCTGGGGTTCTCTTCTGGATTTTCATCTTTGGTGTGATTGGAATTATAGGTTACGGTAGGTGTAATCTTCCAGCCTCTGGGGCTATTTTTCCTTGTTGCTTAAGTTTGGGCAAGGAAAATCAGTAATTACATGAATTAAATGGTACAGCTGGGGGAATTAATGTCTAGTTTTAGACACAGTTAAGTGAGAAGGGCATAAATGGCAGCAAAATTTAGTAAGAATCCATCTGTGCTGATACTTAGCCCCAGATGTAGTAAGCTGAATTATCTACCCGCAGTATACTTAGCCTGTATTCACTTGTAATTCTTCTCTGTATATGTGATGTTAAAGTTGATTACTTTCACAGTAATGCATTTTTGGTTTTTGCTTACCTGACACACTGGGGACAAAACTCTTGGCATGTAAATGACTTTTTAAAAAAACCCTTGCCTTGGCACTCTTCAGAAATGCTGGTGATTATTGTTTGTTTTTTAAAAGGCATCTGGCATTGTTACTGGGAGTATGATCATCTTAAAGGAATACCTGGATCTGATCTCACTGTTTACGATATTGGATTCCAGACAGACTTCAGAGTTTACCTGCAACTGAGGCAAACGTGGTTAGCATTTAGTAAGTACCCGTTAAACTTGGTATCTGCTAATGGATACTCAGGAGAACCATCACTGTCTTGCTACAGTTTCTGCCTTGTTAAATCTCCTCTTCTACATATGTCGCTCAGAGAAATAAGCAGAGTTCTCTTTGTATTGTGCAAAAATCTACTATTTTGCAAGGAGACTAGTTTTTCTCTAAGGGGAGATAATGCAATCACACTAGTGATGAGAGTGAAAAATTCTTGCGTTATTAGCATCCCACTTCCTGTCTGTTTGGGCTTCAGAGAGGGGAATTAGAAGGCAGTAACTAAGTTAGTCCTGATGAAGTTGTATAAGGAGGGGCATTTTTCTCTCACAATCTGTTTATTCTCCCTCTTTGAGGGCCCCAGAAATGAGAATAATAACACCACATCTTTGTAGAACTGTTTAAATTCGGGTCACTGAATTTTCTTTGAGGCTGATCTAAGACTGTGGAATAAACCGTTGCAAATTTCATCACCTTTATTTTCAAAAATGTTTTATTGCCTTCTCCTACAAGGCTAGTGTATTTGAAACAAAATTCTACTGGGACAAGACAGCCTGCAGCACACACATCCCTCCCCAGGGAAGGAGGGGTGGAAGAGAGAACAAATACCTGTCAAATACTACTTGCGCTGCTGTTGCTGCTCTATTAGAAGGCACCCAGACAGGAGCTGATGATGGATGGGACATAACCGAAAACACTGCCTCTCCCTATTGGGAGCGAAATGAATAGAGCAGTAGTTTACTGCTTAAATCTCCTGTCTCTGCTTTGTGTCTTCATTTAACTCTATGTTGGATCATTGAGCTGAAGCATCTTCTACATACTGCTGAGGCAGAGCTTTTTAGTATGCTGTCCCTAGAGAGTATCAGGACTGTATTATGCTTTTCCTTGTAACTCTCCAAGCTCTTCCCCTGCCTGATTCTTAGCAGCCCATGTATAGTTTGTCCAGAGGCCAGTGTCACTCTCAGATGAGTAAATTGAGGTACTCAGGAATTAAATTGCTGTTCCAAAGTCACACGCCAAAGCAGTCAAATATCCTTGAAGAAAACATAGGTCCTCTTAGTTCTAGTCTAGAACACCTTGTGTACTGACATCAGTTTCCTTTTTCACAAAGTTTGGGAAAATCTGCATTAACTTAACAGAGCTGAACTGGAATGACGCCAACTTTAAAGAAACCCGATTATGTATTCCTCCATGGGGAACCATATCAAAAATAGGTGCTGAAATGCATGTAACAAAACTTTGTCTGTGGCTCTGAGCACTACAGCAGTCACTTGCCACCTGCCGTTGTGATGGGTTGGGGTACTGGTAGTACTTGGGATCGCAATTTACCATCATCTGTGACTGTCTGGGTGTGGATTCTGAGACTGCATCTAAGCTGCAGGACCAGAACCCAGTTCCCATGTCCCTTTGTAAACCTCCAGACAAGCCAAGGCTTAGGGATATTACCCCTTCTGTCTCCTTCCACAAAACCTCTTGGTTGCAGCCGGAGGAGACACGTCCTGCTGTGTGCAGCCTTCCACAGCGGCGGGGCTGGTTTAAATGCTGTCTGACCGTTTGGAGCACCGGGAATTAGTGGATCTGCCTCACAGTCAGAGGAGGTGTGCTTCAGGCATTAAAGACTGTCTTCTCTACTTGGAATCCGGAAAATATTTTTACTTTCTACTGCAGAAGTAGATTTTGAACTGACACAAACAGAACTCGGACTGAAGCAGACTCTTTAAACCAGCTCTGGGTTATGATTCAGACACTGCTCATAAGTAAGGGAGAAAATGTTCTGGGACATGGTGCGCTCAGCTTTCTGAGCACCATGCTGAGATGCAAGTTTGTATGATTCCAGCAGCACAGCTGGAAAGTGAAAATAATTTGTCCAAAACTGTCCTATCTTAGCCTGTTTTTTAACTCAAATGAGGTGAAAGAAGCTCATGCCAGGTTAATACTCAAACAAACCTATTGATTTAAGTACACCTAAATGTTAGAGTAATATATTAATCAGAAAAATGCACTCTTCTTGAAAAAGTTGTCTTCACCACCTTTTTATTTATTTTATTGCCTCTAAATACTACAGGTTAGCAGCATTTAGGGTATAAACATGCAGAATGCTTGTTTATGCAAAGCAGAATTTGTTAAGGGTAAACTGTATCCAAGGCCAAATACTACAGTCGCATTTAAGTAAATTATTGTCTTTGTCTGAGAATGGTATATTCCATCTTTCTTTTAAAATTATAAATGCTAATGTCAGGATCCTATACATTCTGACTAACTCTGCATGTAGAACTTCCCTGCACTGCAATCTGTGAAATGCGATTGAAGATTGGCAAGTGCAGGGAGAGAAAGAGAGAACTGCTCTAGCAGGGAATTTTATGGAGTTCATGAACAATAGTGTAAAATACAAGGAAAAAAAAACAATTTACAGAGGCAGCGTATTGGTTCATTTCTTGATAAATCTAACTCGTTTTGTTGTTTTGTTTTCAGTGATACTACTTTGTATTGTTGAGGTCATAATTATACTGATGCTGATCTTCCTAAGGAATCGGATCCGGATTGCTATTGCACTGTTGAAGGAAGGTAGTAGGTATGTTTGTCTGATTTGAATATATTTTGAATTTTATTACGTGATCTCTAGGGTACCTGCTTCTTGAGCTTCATCTTGCACTACCAAGGGCAGAAATTTGGGGGTTGAGGTACAACACTGGATTTGTTGAGCCAAACAGGTAGTAAAAGGAGTGACAGGTCTCTGCTAATGAGGCTGTGCTTATAAGAGCTTCCTCTTTTGCAGTCAGATATTTCTTCTCTTTCAGCTCCCTGCCTGAAGAGTACATACACGGTTAGTGGTACGTGTACCCTCAGTGCAAGGAGGTGTATCGGCAGAAATGCCAAGTGTGGTGCACTGTCGCCAGGAGCCCTGGACTGGGAGCTGCCAGCTTGGCTCTGCCATGGCCCTGTCTCAGGAGTGACGTACTAGTGGTAGAGGACTGGTGTTGTTTGGGCTGTGGCTTTTGTTGAGGAAAGACTGGATTCTTCTGGCTCCAATCAAGCTTTTGTGTGGTCATGCATAAATCTGCAGAGGGAAAGGGAGACTTCCATGACCATGACATAGTGATGAGGCGCAGTCCAAGAGACTTTCTTCAGCTCTGAGTAAAGAAGAAAGCAGAGCAGGATGTGAGAGTTGAAGGCTCAGGAGACCTCTTCATTTTGTGTTTGCTGAAATCTGCATAGACTTGTTCACGGTGTTTCCTGTTTTACACAGTGCTAAGAGTTCTTGTTTTAAAAAATGCAAATATAACAAAGGAGAAATGGACTTAAGACACCAGGCCCTTGGATTTTGTTGCGAATAGGCCAAGGTCTCACCAGCCTTGGAAGTAGAGCTCTGTTGGAGCACGTGCAGTTAGCTCTGACTTCATCTGTGTGCACGTGCTTGTAGTTTTCTGCCTTCTCTGTTGACATTGTGGTTCTCAGGAATCAGGATTTGGGATTTTTGTAATGAATTAAGAAATATTGAAGTTCTGCATTCAGCCAGGTACCTGCTTCCTGTGTTATGCTACTATGCAATTAGAGCATTGCAATTAATTTTGGCAGAACTAAATTATACTCTTTAATTCCTGTTCATTAAAATCCAGGAACACTTTTAACACCCTGCAACACTTCTGTTTGCAGCCTTGACAGGTAGAAGGATTTCAGAAAGTTCATAAACTTCCTGCTGAGAAGTAATAACATTCTGTAGTTTTTCAGCAGCCTGGAAAGGACACTCAAGGCTGATGTTTTTACTGTCATGCATAATGCATGAGGTGAAACACGATGTCATTACTGTAAACCTAACAGACCGTGCTCCGAATTCAGGAAGATGAAAGCTAAGCTGCTGATGACTGGATATCAAATTACATTTTTCAATATCTTTTACTGCTCTTTCAAAAATATTACAATTATAATGCTAATAATTGACTTGAAATCCATAGCTAGAAACAATTAACAGTTGTCGCTCGGTTTGTTGGAGTGTCTGTGGTCTTTGTGTTAACTAAGGCCCACCACTACCTGCTGAGCACTGCTCATATGTGGTGGTCATTTCTCAGGCAGCATAAGGCTGTGTCCTCTTGTGTGGCTCTTCATGGACTTTTACTTGGACAGAGGCTGATGCGTTGCTCTTCTCCTCTTGATTGTGCAGGACAGTTCCCTTGCATTCCCCCAGCATTTACTAGTTTAGCAGCAGGAACCGAGTAAATTTGTCTCCTTTTACGTTCTGGAAACTGACTCCTGTAAAACAAATAGCAGCAGAAGTGCAACAAGTCATAGGAGAAATACTATAAGAAATAATAAGAGAGAAAAAGGTGTGTGATAAGCTTTACATGGTCACTGGAAAGAAAATTCCCAGCCGGAGGAGCTCGCCCCTGGCACCGCTGCAGCCGGTTTCCTGGAGAGGCTGGGCCAGCTCACCATCCTACAGAGTAGTCCCAGCACACTTGAGCTCCTGCTCACTAGTTGCATTCCAGCCACAGGAAGTGTTAGTAGAATGTCAGCCTCTAAAACATCAGCCTTGGCGTTAAAAGGAGCTCTCTAAGCTGTCGGCAGTGAAAGGGCATTATTCCTTCTGCCTGCCAGCAGCAAATGTGAGCACTGCTCCTTTATGGCACATGCAAGAGGAGTTGGCGCATCCTGGCTTTACAAAGAAAAGCTGAATGGAATATCCCTGCCCCAGAATAGTTACTATCTAAAGCAGGAAAGGGGCTGGGAATAGGGTCCTCAAATACAAATTGGCAAGAGGTGATTTCAGG
This sequence comes from Xenus cinereus, assembly GCA_025774025.1. Lineage (NCBI taxonomy): Eukaryota > Metazoa > Chordata > Aves > Charadriiformes > Scolopacidae > Xenus > Xenus cinereus. Next base: position 34,925,357 of record JAOXJK010000004.1, on the reverse strand, counting down.
TGAGCAGGAGCTGAAGGAAGGGCTTAGGAGCTGAGCAGAACGGGATGAGGAGATAAAGGGTGATGTCTGCAGCAGTCAGCAAGATGTGATTGAAATGGGTTTGTGACCTGGAAAGAGCTGGATCTCTGGAGCAGTAATGGAGAAGAAGAAAGTAGAAGACAGGCTTGAACATGGTGAATTGATAAAGTTGACCGTAGTGTTGCCAATAAAAGTGGAGTGGTAGAATGACAAAGTGAAGACATGAAGACATTTGAGGAAAGAACCTACAGTATTCTGAGATCCCAGCACTAGATTGTGCTACCGCTATCAACAAGTAGCTCAAAGAGGATGATGCTAGAAGAGGACTGGTAAAAAGCTTGTTGCTGAAACTGCTGTGGCTTACTGATATATTTTGTTTCTTTCATAGGGCTATTGGCTATATAATGTCTACATTGTTCTACCCGATCGTCACCTTCATACTCATTGCCATTTGTATTTCCTACTGGGCTGTGACAGCTGTGTATCCTTCTGTCCGTGTGTGTCTCTGGGGAACAGTCTTCTGCTGTGAGAACAGATAATTCTCTGCTATTTCACCTTAATCAAACCTGCATTAAGAGGACTGTTGGGTCGCTCAGGACATGCCACACTGAGGCACGCTTCCTCACTGCACATGTGCGTGGCATGTACAAACCAGACAGTGAGTTTAATTTCTTTGAAAGAAACTGCCCTAAAATTCACACCAAGGCAGGGGGATCATACAAGGCCTTGAGTACTAAATAAGGTTGACTTTAAGGGGTGAAAAGGGTACTCAGCAAAGAGTGAATATGGTCTTTAATGTGCCTGTAGGCCTGGTGTGAATGGGGGTGGGTGGGCTCGCTCCAGGTGTGTTTAGTTCAGAAAATATAGGAAAGGCGTGAGGGAACATACAGTGCCCTGAGTCCTCACTAAATGGCATAACAGCCACCACTCTCTGTCTGTTCCTGGAACAGCAAGGCTTTGGCAAGGGATCAAGAAGGGGAAGACTGTTTTTTGAAAACAAATTGTTCTTTCACATGCAAAGAGGGTCAGTAATTGCTGTTTAAGATAATTTTAATTTAACTTTATGCTCTGTGTCTATTTCCACCAAAATATGATCAGTCAAAGAACTACTGCACCATCTGCCCTGTTGAAGGTGGATGTGCAGGAGAGACTGAGTCCGCTTTCAAGGTTATTCCCTTTGCACATTCTGATCAGGGGTTATTACAGCTCCGGGGTGGAGTTTGCCTCAGTTCTCTAAGTAACGAGAGCATTTGGTCTTGTCTGTCAGCCCTTCATATACACCTCTGCGTAGCAAGAGCAGTTTTCCTGCTCTCTGCAGCAGTTCTTTAGAGCTGATGGTTACGCCACTGCTCAAAGCCTACAGTTCTGTGATTCCTCCTTAAAATATTTCATCCAGTTTTCTGGCTACATCAGGAGAACCTGTGTATAAAGTAATGGCTAATCAAACACTGTGCAAGTATGCAAACCTGACTTGTGACCCAGAGGTAAGTGTAACTATTTACCTATAGTGACAGCTATACTAATTGCATTTTATTAATCACTATTAAATGAAATGCTAGTAGAAAATGTGCATATTTTAAGTAATGAGTCCTTATGTTAAATCTGAAAATAGTACATAGAGTTCAGATAATACTGCCTTGCTCAAAGCAGTTTACAGACATAAACTATTTTTTCTGCTAAACTGCCTTGTGAGGCAGGTAAATAATAAGTGTTCTAAGTTACAGGGTGAGAAAAGAAGACATAGAAATAAAGGTTTATTTGGAAAGATGTTCTTGAATTCATGAGGATTCTATTTCATGGTCCTCAAAAGGAGATGGAAGACTTTGAAAGCTGTGCCTCACATTTGCCCAAGAATCAGATGTGTTTTGAAGCAGAGGTTTACCTGAATATTTAGGTTCTTTTGGCACAGCCATGACCTTTAGGAAGCTCCAAAAATATTTGTCTTTTGTTTTGTTTTGTCTTCAGTCAAATGTTTTGACTTGACTCTGGGGTTAAATTTAAGTATTCTTTTTAAACTAGAAATACTTATCACATGTTATATTAGGGTTATTTTCAGGTGTTTAAATTTCGCTGTACTGCTGTGGTTATGTATATCCCAAACAATTCCCCACCCTGCTGATGTCTGAACACTAAAAAAGAAAGGGATTAGAAATTGACTAGTTTTATTTCATGACCAAACTAAGCAAATACATGAAATGAACAATAGAAACAGGGAAAAGTAATTCAATGTAGAGACTACTCCTGTTTTAATACTCTTAGATAAGTAAGGGAAATTGTGACCACATCCACAACTTGTATAAAATGGCATAGTTCAGTTGATTTCAATTCAATGGCGGTGATTTATCCAAACCACAGATTTGGCTCTGGTTTTCAAGTAAATAATTTTTTTTTTTTTTTTGTGATCAGATTATCTTTAATGAAACTGAAGCATTTATGTGTCTTAAAAGTAGACTGCTGAAATTCAGATTCCATTTATGTAGGTTTGAGGCGTGTGGTGAATAACCCTGTTTGCTAACTGCATAAGTTACGCACCTGCATAAGACATTAATGTGAATCCTTAAATAGTGAACAGGTTACGTAGCATTGGAGTGCAGCATCACATGAGCTAACGAAACATCAAGCAGAATTATGTTATTTGTATTAAGCTGCTAAACTTCAGAGACTGACTGTGCAGAATTCATTGCTTATCGTTGTGTTGTTTATTTTTCTTTCTATACAGACGTTTAACAAAACCAATGTGACTAAATTGTGTCCAGGTGCTCAGTGTACTTTTGCTTTTTATGGAGGAGAAAGCCTGTACCATAAGTACATCTTCATCTTCCAGTTAGCCAACGCCTTTGTCTTTCTGTGGCTGGTGAACTTTGCGATTGCGCTGGGTCAGTGTACCCTCGCCGGTGCCTTTGCCTCCTATTACTGGGCCTCTCGAAAACCAGCCGATATTCCACTGTGGCCGCTCTTCTCCTCGTTCGGACGAGCAATACGGTAAGACTGTGGAGCTGGATGGGAGCCTGGTTACCTATCCAACAAATGCTCATTTTACACCTGGGGAAGCCAGACTTGCAGTATCAAACGAGAACAGTTAGTCAGGGCTGTGGTGATCCCCGGCCGACAGCCAAGGCCCACCCAGCCGCTCGCTCTCCCCCACGGGGTGGGGAGAGAATCGGGAGGGTGAGAGCGTGAAAACGCGTGGGCTGAGATAAAGGCAGTTCACGGGTAAAGCGAAGCTGTGTGCGCCAGCAAAGCACAACAAGGAATTCATTCCCTGCTCCCCATGGCAGGCGGGTGTTCAGCCATCCCCAGGACAGCCGGGCTCCATCACGCCTGATGGTGACTTGGGAAGGCAAACGCCATCCCTCCCAAAGTCTTCCTCTTCCTCCTCCTTCACCGCAGCTGTTGTTGCTGAGCAGGACACCATATGGTGTGGGACATCCCTTTGGCCAGTTGGGGTCAGCTCCTGGTGCCCTCCAGCCCATCGCTGGTGGGGTGAGGAGCAGAAAAGGCCTCGGTGCTGTACAAGCACCGCTTGGCAGCAGCTAAAACAGCATTGTGTTACCAACACTGTTTTGGTCACAAATGCAGAACATAGACCCATACTGGCTACTGTGAAGAAAACTAACTCTGTCCCATCAAAACCCAGTACAATCAGGAAAACATAGGTGTTAGGGGGAGGCTGAATCCTGTAGCCTGGTAGCGACAAGGCTGCTGCGGCTCCATGGCCCCAGGCCCAACCAGTTACAAGGCCGAGCAGGTATTCCTGGAGGCGCACGCACCCAAATACATGTATAGAGCACATACATACACAGCTGGCCACAGATCGACAGAGACACACACAGCACTCAGACCATCACCAGTGGCTTCATCCTGTCCTCTCTGGCAGATTAGGATGAAGAACCATTAGTATGTGCAATTCCCACTAATGGACCTTCCTCCAGTTATAATTTTATTTATATATATATACACACACAAACATGCACATACACATATAATTGTACATACACACATATGCACAACATAACAGTCATTTATTTTGTTTTAGCTACCATACAGGTTCGCTGGCATTTGGAGCCTTAATTCTTGCAATTGTCCAGCTTATTAGAGTAATACTGGAGTACTTGGATCACAAACTGAAAGGTGAGATTTATGAATCTGCTCTAGCTTATTAAGACTTCCTTACTTTCCCAAGATGTTTCTTCAGCAATGAAGAGAGATTAATTCCACTTTATTTTTAGCCATTGTAGTTCCATTGAAGCCAGTGAATTTGTGCTGATTTACTCAAATTGAGTCTATGTCCTTGGGAACTTAATGCAAAGTTCCTATGGGATGTGGGTCTGATCTACTTGAAAGCTAGTTAGCTAAATTTGGTTGAGAAAGAGAGTCCATACCTAGAAGAAAAAAAATAATGTTTCTGCTTTTGTCACAATTTCAGATTTTCTTCTGAATAGCTTTCTATGTTCTAAAGACTCTTCATGAGTTGGTCTCTTCTCCCAAGGAACAGGCAACAGGACAAGAGGAAATGGCCTCAAGTTGCACCAGGGGAGGTTCAGATTGGATATTAGGAAAAATGTTTACACTGAGAGGATTATTAAGCCTTGGAATGGGCTGCCCAGGGAAGTGGTTGAGGCACCATCCCTGGAGGTATTCCAAAGATGGGTTGACATAGTGCTTAGTGACATGGTTTAGTGATGTGGGGTTTTTTGTGGGTTTTTTATCAGAGTTAGGTTGATAGTTGGAATAGATGTTCTTAAAGGTCCCTTTCAACCCAGACAATTCTATGATTCAATGATTCTATGTATGATGTACTGTCTCCTTTTTTTTCAGGTACACAGAACTCCTTCACTAGATTTCTACTCTGCTGCCTCAAATGCTGTTTCTGGTGTTTGGAAAAATTCTTAAAATTTATAAACAGAAATGCCTACATCATGGTATGTGCTGTCTCTGCATGTGGTCTTCCCTATCTGGGACACTAAAATACCCTAGCTGCTGCTAGTTGGTCAGCTGCCAGCAGTAGTAGAATCTGCTGAATAAATAATGGGATTTATGGGAGTTTTCAGGAAATGCATGTGATCCTACCATTAAAAAGTAAGATCTTTTTTTTTTCTTGTTTTCTGAACTCAGCCTCTTTTCATGCCTGTCCTTGTCCATCCCCCTCATCACCCAAAGTAAGTGGGAAGGGATGGCATAACTGGTTAACTCCCCCCTCTGATTCAGCTATTGAAATCGTGATTTCAACACAGTTACTAGCTTGTTTCGTATTGCATGTTGATGACACTTCTGTTCGGAGGCAGTATTTGAATAAGGTCAGAAGGCATGTGGTATCTCTATTTCCTCCTGGAAGTTAAAAGCACAAATTCTACTAGCAGGAGCTTCCAGGAGAGAAATTCCAGATTTTCACTGAAATAAGCGTGCACAGTGTACAGCCTAGGATGTTCTGACTTGAAGAAATTTCAGTGATTGAATGGTACAGTTGTTGTCTCAAAAGAGGTGGCTGTAATGGGTTCATTATAACCCATACTCATGCAATTGATGTTTCAAATGAATGCCATCTTGAAGAGGCAGTATTCTTTTTGACTATCTTTTTTACAGTTGCTAAACTGACTGCACTAAAAGTTGTTCTAGTATGTCTCACCCTTGTGGATGCTATTCCAGGAAGGAGAAATGGTTTTGTTCCTGAATAACTTTAGCTGCTTTACTTTATGCTGACATAAATCCACTGACTTTTATAGTAGTATTGTTGATTTCTTCTTAAGTGAGAGCAGCGTCAAGTACAAGGAGATACCTACAGGGCTCAACTCACTTCTGCTCTTCAAGTGCCTGCTCCTTTCCACTGTCTATAAATCTAGTGTAGGTAACTTACAGCGAGAAGAATCCCTGAGCAAGTACCTTATTTGCTCTCCTTGGCAAACTGAGTACTGAGTCTACTGCCTGCAAGGTGACAAGGGGTGGCATGCTCATTACCAGGTGATTTGGAGGGGAAAGGTGGATGGTGCTGTGTCCTGACCTGGTGGGAAGCACTGGGAAGTAGCAGGTGAATGGGGGCTTTACCTCCATCTGAGTTTCAAGGCCACATACTAGAGAGAATTACGCATTACACATAGCAAGACTCTGGCATACAAGGAGGTACCCTAAAGATTTAAAATACTTAACAGCTACTATTATTTTGCAGATTGCCATATATGGTAAAAACTTCTGCACATCGGCGAAGGAAGCATTCTTTTTGCTCATGCGGAATGTGGTGAGGTAAGGGGCCGTCTCCCAGTCCTTGGAAATGTCAGGATTTCGTGCTATTGCACTCTGAAGCCACAGTTCTTTCCTCTCCTGCGTCTCTTCCAAATATTATTGTAAGCTGCTTCTCTCCTCCGACATGGCCCTCACGTCAAACGCTCAGTGTGTGACAGCAGGCTCTCCAGCACAGTAACCTGTGTGACATTGATATAACCTAACAGTTTTGTTGTGATTGCTCTTTTAAATTCTTAAGTGCCTGGTAGATTGCAATAGTGCCCCAAGGAACCGGAGAGGAGATCTATGGATGTACAGGAGTGGGTGCTCATCATCTGCTGTATGAGTATTTCTTGGGCTTGGGTCCACTCACTGTCTGTGAACAGGAGAGCAGAAAGATCTAAGTCTTCAGATTCATCCAGAAAGCTTATGGGGTGTCAGAGAGCGTAAAGAAGAGAGAGTACTTCACTTTCAAAACCAGTGTCTTTAACATAACCAGATCTCCCCTGGTGCTGGGAACTCCCCTGGCCCTTTTCCCTACTACCAGGACTGCTGCCAAACTCCCCATTCTCATCAGTACTTCTCTTCATTGCTCCTGGCTCTTCCTGTTCTACTGTGAGCTCAAAAATGATGGGAGAAAACTTAGGAGCAGGCTGTGCTGATGCAATAGCAGACAATCTAATTACCAAGCAAGAGACACAGTAAAACTGGTTTAGATTGTTAAGTGAAGGACTGGGAGGAGAGGGAGGCTGAAAGGCAGGAAAAAGGAAGCGATGCTTAATACAGAAGAGGGAAGGGTTGGAGATGGGGGAATTCTCCTGTGTCCCTGCATTGGTACCATGCGGTGGTGTCCGCGCCGTGCGGGGCCTGTGCAGTAGGAAGGTGAAGCCACCTCCACTTGCTTTCAGAACATCACCCTCTTTTGTGCTTTTGCTTTTAATCAGTAAGAGCAATAGCTAAAAGCCTAGTAATTTTGTTCAAAATTGTAAAAATCACATTTTTACATAAAAAATTACATTTTTTGTTCAAAAAAAGTAATTTTGTTTCAAATGGACATAATTTTATCTTGTGTATTTTGCTAGTTCAGAATTCTGGCAGGTTAATGATGATTCGTTCTCTTTAATATTTCTTAACATTTATCTTTCACGGTAGTCAGTGCTGTCTATTACCATATCCATAGTGCTGTGAAGAGCCTGATGATACAAAGCTCATTTTCCATCCCATTATTTACCTGCAGTTTCTGCTAAGACAGACTGGCAGGATTTTGAGCAGAAAGTCCCTGCTGTTGCTTTCAATGAGGGCTGCAGATTTATTGTCAATTTTTCTGTCTACCTTCATTCATTCATCTCTGAGTGTCTCTCTGCTCAGAGGCCTCCTGCCTTTAGTGTTGTACCATCATATCTTAAAATAGTACATTTGGCATGTTAGGGGGTCATGAGATGTGGCCAGATAGGAGCGAGTGAAAAGAAGACCTAGGGACAATCTACACAAACATTGCTTTTTGGTTTGGTGTGTACTTTGCCTCTTCTGGGTTGGCTCATCTGTGGCCCTTGTAGAAAGGCTGAAATAAAAATATTCGGATGGTTTGGGTTGGTTTTTTAACCATCAAAAGCAATAAAGAGTCTTCAAATGCTGTAGCAGAGTTGCTGCTCAGGGCCCAACTCAACACGGGGCTCGGTGCTGTTTAGCCCCGTGGGATCAGGCTGCAGCAAAGCCCGTCTCGGTGTAGCGTCGCTGTATCGTCAGCTGTGATGCCAGCAGAAGGCAGCTTCCTCTCGTGTTCTGTCAATTAGCCATGGATTTAAGGGGAAAGAATACAAATGACTGGTTTGTGATGATTATGTATCATTTGTCTTTTGCTGAACAGAGTTGCAGTTCTGGACAAAGTTACAGACTTCCTTTTATTCCTGGGGAAAATTCTGGTTGCTGGTGGTGTAGGTAAGCTAATAGGTTTTTTTCTAATGGGTACGTTCTGTTTTCTGGTACCTATGAGTGTGCCTTCCATATTCATATGTGCTTAGTTAATGGCTGAATGTTCCCGTTGGTCTGACTATTTGGGAGCCTGTTCCTGTGTTTCTAAGATTTGCAAGGTTGAACTAAAATATATATTTTTTTATTTTTTCCCCTCCTCCCCGGCCCTGGTGTGTTGTTGATGGCATCTCTTCTGTAACTGCTTTTACTGCTCTTGTATGCGTTCCTGGCGCAAGGACTCCTGTAGCCAAAGCATCATAGCTGACCAAATTCACACCCAATAAGTCAGCCACAATCAGTTCTCCTTCCATAAGCACTGAACAAAATTGCAAATGAGATTGACCTGGGAGCAGACAGCAAGCGTACAGTGGGAGATGGGACAGGTCTGCAGGAGATGGGCCTGAAACGCTGCTGTATTCAAGCCCATTATAGATATTTCTAATATTATTATAGGGTTTTCTTAGTTATCAGTAAATATCAAAATATATTATTAATCTTTTTCTGTGACAGAAAAGTGATTTTTTTTTTTTTAAATGCAGCACTGCCCCATCCCTGGAGGGGTTCAAGGCCAGGGAAGCTTTGAGCAACCTGGTCTGGTGGGAGGTGTCACTGCCCAGGGCAGGGGGGCTGGAACTTGATGGTCTTTAAGGTCTCTCACAACCCAAAACCATTCTATGACTTTCAGAAATTCATGCTGGCAATATTCCGTTATGGTTTTTCTAAATTGTCACAGCAGTTTCAAATGTTATTTTACAAATAACTGTATTTTTTATTCTGTATATTTTAGATTACTAATTAATTATATTTTGATCAAAACTTGAAAATTAGTACCAAGAACAGATCTAAAATATTTTGTCATTACTGCAGAATCACTTTCAAACTGGAGTAGCAAATTTGATTTGAAACATTCCCTGAAATGTAAGCTGTGAAATACTGAAGTTAATTAATGTCTTGGTCCTCTTTAAGACTAAATTCTTTGGGTAATTTCTGTTGTAGATGCATTGATCTGTTTTAAACCTATTACTGTGCTTATCACTAGCACTGCTATTTCTCCTTCCATTCTGAAATAGTTACATATTTCTTCAAGCTATAAAATTTAAAGCAGCAGGATTTTTTTCACTCTTCTTTTTATTTGAGAAAAGATCCACCTTTGGTCTTTGCTATCCCATGTCATTGTCTTGTTTATCATTATTTATTAATTTTGCTATCAAATCCAGTGGAATGATGAAACAAAACAATTCATTAAACTCTTTATGGGCCCATGAATATCTTTATGGTAATTGATTCATTTACATATCTTTTCTGTCAGAGTACAGATCCAGCGGATAATTAGTATTGAGGAATTAATTGTTTACAAGCTCTTACTTAAACCAACCTTGGGTCTGTTGTCTGTTTGTTTTGTCTCATCCATTCTGTTGGGAAACCAGAGTCAGCGTAGGGATGACTGATCTCCTGTGCTTCTTGCAGGTGTCCTTGCATTCTTTTTCTTCACACAGAGAATTCCCATCTTTGCGCAGGAAGCCCCAGCCTTGAATTACTACTGGGTACCGCTGTTGGTAAGGCAACCACCCAATCTCCTGAGCACCAAGGGCAGCTTGAGGTGCTCAGACTGCTCAGGGCATGGTCTGGTCACACTCCTGTCATCCTCTTGGTGGCATGCTGTCCCCTGCAGGGAGGACGGCAGTACTCTGCATCCTGCAGGCACAAGGGGCACTGCAGTGACTCCGCACCTTCAGAAGAAGTAGGTGTCACATCTGCTTTGCTCAGACTCACAGCAAGGCGGGTGGTGAGGCACCGGTGACAATGTGGCTTCTAATGGAAGGGACTTCTCTTTTTGTAGTCCCCCTAAACTCCAGATGAATAGTTCTTTAGAATAATCTTGAATGAGTTCAGAATATTCTTGGCATGTATTGCCTTTGGGAGTTGACGTGGCTCCAATTTGGCAGCTGGAAAACTAGTAGTGACTACTGTTTGTTAGGATAGTGTCCCAAACCTGTGATCCCTTTCCACGGCAGTGGCAACCTTTGGTAGAGCCACAGAGTTGCCATTAAATCCTCCCAACCTTGCTTACCAGACTGGGCTTCTCACTTGTGTTAACGCTGCCGTTTTGGTGCCAAACTAAATTTGGGGGTTTATTGTGGTGGTGTTTGGTTTGTTTTGTAGACGGTCATTATTGGCTCCTACCTGGTTGCACATGGGTTCTTCAGCGTCTATGCAATGTGTGTCGACACGCTTTTCCTCTGCTTTTGTAAGTACTATGGTTTTTTTTCACTAATACCTTCAAGTCACAGGAGGAGGAGTAGAAAACCACCCTATCTGTTCCTTACAGAATTCTGGTGACGTGCTAGCAGACTGTGTGAAAAACAAACTGCTGCTGCTTTTCAGACTGGCTCCTTGATGCATTCTTGAGCGCAGAAGTGTTTCAGTATTCAAATTTAATTAGTTTAGGTAATGGAAGGTAGCTTTATGGCTCATGAGGATATCTGGCGCTTGTTTTTCAGATGAACAGTTTGTAAAAAGCCCTGTAGAGCAATGATTCACTCAAACCTCCTGTTAATAACAAAGTTATTCTTTGGTATATAGGTGGTCCTTTGTTTTCAGCTCAGTAGCACTGAACAAAGTATTATGGTGAATTACCTTCAAATTTGTGTAAAATACCATTTAAAGAACTATCTGTCCCTTGAACCCCTCAGTGGCAGGCGATCATGGGCAATCTCCAAGGGGCTGCTGTTCAACGTGCCCCAGTCGGAGAGTACTGGAATCACAACAGAATCTGTTGGTCTCGAATTAGGACATGATTATAAGAAGATGATGTACCTATTACAAAATACATTCTGTTAGATTCACTGAATTAAAGAAGTAAAGATACAATTTTTGTATAAGGAAAGTTATTCTGGTAGGTCCAAGTAGAAGTTACATGACAGGGATTGTTCTAGCAGCTGATGAATTATTTGGTAATAGTAAGGGAATACTGAAATAGTCATAGGCTTGATCTGTCATGTGCACAGTGGGTCACCAGGGCAAGATACACATGGCAATACTGATTCTCCTCCTCTTACAATAGCATAAATTCTTTCTTTCCTTTAAACACTCACCTTTTTAACCCTGCTTGCCTAGGAACTTAGGTTAGCCGTGATTCTTGAAATACTGGGTTGACAGAGAATCACAGGAACAAAATTAGTCAGAAAACTGAAAATGGATGTCTAGTTGAGAGCTATGTCCTATTTATCTCACGTTATGGACTTTGGTTCTAAACAAAGATGATCAGACAGACATAGCACTAAAAACACTCCAAGAAATAAGCGAAACCATAAATAAATAAATAAATACTGTTATTTAGAATGAAATGGAAATTGATCAAACTCGTAACATGTAGGAAGTTGGTGCACTCAAAAATTAACAGATGTTCTTTTTAATTTATTCTAAAACTATGTGCAAAATACTGCCCTGGAGATATGTGAAGATTTGCTTCCTCCAACCTCTTTGGCCATTCCTTACATTGAGTGCTCTCGGTTTGGCTTTGCAGAGCAGCTCCGCCTTGGCAGGGTTTGGGCTGCAGTGACCGCGCTTCTTGGTACCCCCCCAGCTTCCCCATCAGTGTGAAATGTTCATGGGACTGTGACTGCTCCAGGGTACAAACACTGGGCTGAACCCAGACCCGTGATTTAGTCATGACCTTCTGTAGGAAAAAAAGTGATACGTCTCCCTTGTTATTTTAAATTCATCTTCTATTTTGCTTCCCGTGCTTCCTTTCAGTAATGGGCAGCAGCAGATCATATAGAATATTGTGTGCTTGTGCATCAAGTTTTCAAAAGATCTTTATCTGAGGTAGTGAAAAATGGTCCAGGTTTAAAAAGTGCTTAAATTCACAGCTCTCTTTGGGACACATTTTTTAGCAAGAAGTATTCAAAATGCCAGGTTTTGGTAGAGGCATGAGCGTTTCTGAAAATTTCCACCTGTATTGCCAAACCAGAGAACTGGAGAATAAAAAGGATATATTGCTGTCATTTAAAAACGGCTAGATGTTTGTGTCTCTGCTTTGTGTAGAACCTCTTCTGGTTTGAGGAAATAGAAATTTTATAATGTCCTTCATCAACTTAACAATGCAGCTAAATTGCCTTGATTGAGATTTGTTTTTTAATGTTGGGTCTTTTGCTCTCTCTCCTTTCTTCAATTCTCTGTGTGTCTGCACTGCTGTTTGCTCTTTTGGCTACTTTTGCTGTAAATTCAGGTGAAGACCTGGAAAGAAATGATGGATCTACAGCAAAACCCTACTTCATGTCAGCTAGCCTTCACCGAATTCTAGGAAAGAAGGAACTAAGCCCTAAGAAGGCAGTGGGATAACACACTAAACCTCAACATCAAAACAGTGTCACTTTTAAGCAAAACGTGTATAAAGTAGGCAAAAGTAAAAAACTGTAAATGATGCTTCTGGTTAATGGGTGATTCTTTTTTCATTTTGCTTATATCTAAAAAAAATGAGCAACATTGGTAACATTTAACTAGTTTAAATGCTTAAACTAACAGCTGTGAAAACAAGGCCACGTTTTAGTTTATAGAGTGCCTATGAAAAGGAAAATGTAAATTTGAAGTTTTTTTAAGCCTATAATGATGTTTTAATAAATTTTTTAACACAAGTTATAT
>JAOXJK010000004.1:34887494-34905702 GCA_025774025.1 Xenus cinereus | reverse complement strand
CGGGGCGGCGACGTAAGGGGCGCGGGGTGACGGCGTGAGCACGGGGTGAGGGCGTTTGGGCCGTGGGCCCGGCCGGTGCCGGCTGCCTGTCCCCGCCACGTCCCGCAGCCGGGCGGTGCCGCCGGTGCCGTTCCCCCCGGGAAGGGGCGTGTGCTCCCCGGCGACCCCGCACACCTGCGGGCGGGCTGGCGCGGGAGAGGAGGGGGCCGGTTTATAGTTTCTGTTGCCGTCCTGTCCAACGCGTGTGACCAGCGCGATTTCCTGCCTTGCCCCAACGCCCCTGTCACCGGGTCCCGCGGTGCCGTTTGCGCTGCTCGGCCCGGCGCTGCGGGTGAGCCCTCTCCGTGCTGCCGTCTGAAAGAGCACACGTTCGGAAAGGCATGGGAGCAACCTCGGGAGAAGGTTGAGTGCTTAATTGGCTCCAAATGATAATGTCGAAAGGGGTAGTTTCTTGTTTGCTTTTATTTTATTTTTACTTTTTTTAAAAAGTTTATGCGGTTCCAGTTTTTTACAGAAATACTAAGTACTCACGTACCATCATCCTCTTGGCTTGATAAAGCTCACAACTGGGCTATTTTGTGAGAACACTAACAGAGGTCCAAAACAGTTTAACAAATCATAGTATAACACTCAGCTGTAGAGGTCCTTGGTCGCCGGTGCTTTAAAAAGTGCACGTTATCTTTGGGAGTTCAGCCTTGGTGGCTCTTGGTGTCCGGAGGTGGCGGCTCTTTCTGAGCTCGTGTCATGGCAAGAAAGTTGTAACTGCAGGTCCAAGCGTCCCCCGTGGAGCACGTCAGAGCATCTCAGCCCATCACCAAGAAGCCTCTACAAACCCCCACAGAGGCACTGGAGATCACAATGCATATAGAAAGGTAAGGTTTCTGTGAATTTTGGTCTGAAAAGTCGTATTTTGGTTAAGTGCCTGTATCCATGTTATAGCAATGCTAGTATTCCTGCTGGCTATTTCTGAAAATAGTAAAAAAGGTGGCTGTTAGTTGTTTCTGCACTCAGCAAATTACAGTTTACATCCTAGTTAAATGATATTTTTATGCTTAGCTTTCTCAGATGACCTGCTAACTCACATTAAAAAAAATAAAATCAAACATTTCCTTGTGTGACTTTTTTAATGGAGTAGCTGTCTTTCAAATACAATAGCTTAATTTTAAAATGAGAAAAATGCGTAACTTTTTTATATACTGGTGTGCTGCTACTTGTTCTAGATTTACCATATTTTGGTAATAAACTTTGTAGGAGGTTTGGAGCAGGAGACAGCTTTTTCCCGTGAGGTCAACTTGGGAACCAATATTGGTGTGGTTTGTGATGGCAGCCCCTAGATCATTCTGGGGGGAGGAGGGGGGGTTGGCTCCTGTTGAGAAGTGGGAGGGATTAAAAAAAAAAGCACAACTAAGAAGCCCCGACAAGTCAGGGACGTCCAAAAGAGCTGATACTGAGTCATGTGTGCGCCCAACAGGGAAAAGCTTTTTCTGAGGGGGGTGGGGAGCAGTCCGGGGGGCGTTGTGTGCAGTTTGTGGGCAGAAAAGGCAGTTGTGAAGCCTCTTCCCTGTCGACTTGTTGTATGCTCATTTGTGTGGAGGAAAAAGAAATTAGAGGGAGTTTATAGTTATTAGTTATTATGATGGTTTTAAAGCGTTTGTCTAAAGAGCCAACTAGTCTGATCTATGCCTTGATTTTTTTCCCCTGTTCTGTACCCGTTTGCCAACGCAGCCTGGTACGGTCCCTTCTGAGGATGTAAATACCCTCTTACATCACTTATGTGCCTGGCTAGCTTTTTGCCATCTTAACACTTGCATTAATAGTTGTCCCACATAAGAACATTCTATATTGACACGAAAGCGCTCCCGGTGGGAGCGGAGCTGGGCTGGAGCAGGCAGCACGTCCTAATGAAGCAAAATCTTTGTCCTTGTTCTTTTGGGCACTTCACCTGCAGGCAGGTGCTGCCGAAAGCCGTGCCCAGAAGTTGCTTTTTTTTGCACACACAGCACTCACCAAAACTGCCTGCGTATTGCCATTAATGTAAAATGAGAGAAACACTGATCAGGAAAAGGTGCATCTTTCTAGCTCAGTTTTTAAACTACATTTTGTGTTGGTTTGGGGGTTTTTTATGTTATTTTGTGTTTGGTTTGTTTTTTTTTTCCCTCACGGAAGAAGTATTTTTTCCTTGTTGGTTTTTGTTCTAGTTTGAGCTATTTATCAAACTTCAGTCTGAAAAGTTTCTCTGTACAGATTTTTCATGGCTGGCTTTGCTGAGTTCAAGCCTTTCGAAATGGCAGGCCAGAACAGTGGCTGACAAAGCCAGGGTGAGCGGGTTTCAGACCGGTCTGTAGTACTGCCAGACAGAGCTTAGAGATATTTTTTTTCTCCTAGCGCTGATTCTACTCCTGAAATAAGCTGTGATTCTCACGCTGGAAGTACCTTTAATAGTAATACACTGACCGTGGTTGTCCTCATCAAATTGATTTACCCGGTTTTTAACGAGGAGGGAGGGATCAATGTACCGGGTTGCACCAAGCAGCCTGGGGAGAAGCGAGACCTCAGAAGACTTTTGTTGTGTCACCTCATTTGATGACGGCGTCAGGAGTTAGCACTGGTTCTAACATCACTGTCGTATTTGTCGTGTCAGGGGAGCACGTTACGATACACTGCATAGACCTAAACTACTAGGAAAAAACCCACAAAACTAGTAGACTATTTATCCCTCAAATCCAAGATGTTCTGAATAGACAAAGAATGGATTTTTTTTTTTTTTTTTTGGTAATAGGGCAAGTTTCCAGTTGAAACCTCCTGCCCTTTACCAGCCTCGCGGTGCCAGGAAGCCGCGTGGCCGGGCTGGACCCCGGGCAGTTTAACAGACATGTGGTCCCCTTGACGCATCTGTCGGGAAGATCGTCTGTTCCATTTCCGGATGCTGTCCTTACACACAGAGCCCTATTTGTAAAATGCATAGAAACTCCGTGGAGGTCACTGCAGCAGCTTGGAGCCAAAGACCCAAGCCCTGAGCTCCAAAGCCTGAGTGGAGGAGGAGCGTTATTCCCATTAGGAACACTCTGCCTGCTGTGCTGGGCTTCCCTGCTTCTGCAACAAGGCCCTCAAGCGCAGGACAGACCAAAGCGAAGTTTTGGGAGGTAGAGCAAACAGTTCTCTCAAACAGCAGAGATGTCACGTGTCTTCTGACTCTCCCCACTAATCTAGCAAAATACAGACTTGGAATAAAACAGGCCCAGGTGAAGAGGAACGGTGAGGGCACCAGCGTCCTCACCGGCCTAGGGAACAACAGGAACCGACCTGCTGCATCTGTCAACGTAATCATCCTTCGTTTTTGCCTTACGCTTAATGCTGACTGTGTAGAAGAAGATGAATCTTTTTATTCTTAGATACACTAGGGCATTAACTATGGAACAACAATACTAAATAACATTTTCGTCCAGGAAAGTTTGCATTTTTAGCTCTGAAAAAGCTGGGATTTGTATGGTCTATAATTGCCTCGTATTTCAAGCTACCACAATAATTTTCCAGCGCTGAAAGGGCTGAATGCTGCAGAAGAGCAATGCAATACAAAATTAGCGGCCTTTTAGCTTTACTGTTCCTGAGGAAAATCTGCTGCCGCTCTCCAGGCTTTATCCAAGAGGGTCTGTTGGGTGCTAGCGGAGCAGTGAGTGTCCCCAGGCGCTGGCTGGTGGCAGAACGGGTCACCAGGAGACACGGCCACCAGCGCTGGGGGGTCTCCTGGGCGTTCCAGCAGGTGAGAGCGAACCCTGGGCAGCCCAGCAGCCAGGAGCTCGGGGCACGTGTGTCACAGCCAGACAAGATAGTGAAAACGTAACAGCTAATTTAGACAAAGGTACTAAAAAAGCCAAAGTACCGAAGAATGTCTTTCCAGAGAATCTCGTTCTTTTCCAGAAATGGAGAGCGAGCACCGCAGCGCTTCCTGCGCCTAGAAATAAGCAGGGATCAGACTCTGCTGGTCCTGGATCAGAAAACAGAAGCCATTTTGTCATGTGCCATGTGAAGTATTTTGTTCATAGCTTAACTTGGATTCTATTCAAGGTTTCACCACCGATAGACACACTATGTCAAAACAGAAGATGGTCTAAATCATTAAAGATTTGCTTAACTTTCAAATTGACAAAAGGGGGAAAAGCACTAGTTGTATTTAAATGTTTTAAATACTTTTTCATGCATGTGGTGATTTTCAATTTTGTCTTTTTATCTTTGATCCAGCTCCCTAAGATGGAAATATCCTGGGGAGTCTGTCAAATATCAGAACTGCATTTAGCACAATTTCTGTATAATGTGGGATAAATGCAAGCATGCAGGAGTCTCTGCCCTCAGCACTGGGAAAATAGAGGGGGTTCAAAACAAATTGTAAATATGCAGCTTCTTACAGACCATTGCTACTATGATCAACCAGGTGGTATAGTTTGTTAATAGAAATGTTGGCTGAAACTGCTGAGTTTTAGGGATGAGGAAATATACTTATTTCAGCTGTTTCCTTGTGAATACTTATTTTGTTCCTCTCAAGGGTTGCTGGAGAAGGTGAAGGAGAGCGCACCACAGCAGAGGATGCAGCTCTAACAGGTAGGTTTTCTGTACCCCAGGAAGATTTTACACGTTGAAAAAGCTTCTCTGCTAAGAGGTTGGGTTTTTATTCTCTTTTTGTTTTCTTCTTTCTTCCCTGGCATCCATTTCATAGATCAGATTTAAAGCCATTTAATTCTGAGAGTTTGAATTTGCCTAAATCAGGATCAAATGTGGAATATAGAATCACCACCCTTAAAGAGAATGAGCAGTGTTGTTGATGGGCCAGCTGAGGCTGGTGATGGATGCCAGGGTGGAGAACGAATGCAGATAAGAATTATTTTCCTCTTGGAGATTACTTATAATGCATAATTTCTTGAAAATAGAATGCAGAAAACGTTTGTTAGGGAGTTGTTTTAGCATATATGGAAGCACTAAGAACGACTCAGTAAGTCTTTGTTTATACGGTGTATCAGTCTACAATAATGTTTCCTCCCCAGGAGAGAAAAACGCTATCGTGCAGTTGTATTGCAGTTATTATTACCAGACCTGTTGGAAAAATCTGTAAGCAATTTTAACGTGGTGGTCTTATAACAAATATAGACCTCCGGAGTTTGAGATGATTGTATTGCTCTGACATAATCCCAAACGTACCCGCTTTGTCAAACGTAGGTGGATGATGCAGGCACGGGCCGGGTTCCCGCAGTGTTCCTGGTTCTGCCGGCCCCCGGGAGCAGCGTTCCCTTCCCGAGACCAGGTTCTGGGCTCTGCATTTCTTGATGGGATGAGCATTGGCGACAGCCTTACCTCTAACTGAAAATGCATCCCCTTGTGGCTCAAAGGAAAAATCATTCTGCTTGAAAGCAGGAGAGTGACCCACGGCAGCAGCAGGTCGGTGTCAGACTCACACTCCCCTGGGGTGTGTTAGAGGCAGCGAAAAGCAGCGCGGGGGACACCCACCACAGCGCCCTGTTCTCCCCTTTCTACCCAAGAACGAGTGAAACAGAGCGTTAACAGATTGGTATGTTTTCAGGAACTAGTCATTTTATTTTAAGAGGAAATAGGAGCGTTAGAATGTGCAAACAAACACTCAGTGTCAAGCAATTTATTAACAGCTTAGAGGCAGTTTGTGTTTTTCTTATAAATCTTGTACTCTCTCTCCGTCCCTAGATGTCACTGTTCTGGAGACTCCTCCACAGCTAAATAAGCCGTGGATTTTCAGAAATTAACTAAACCAGTTCAGGGTTTTTTTCTGCTCTTTGTTTAAACAAATGATAAGTTGTTTTCATTTTTTGAAGAATCTTAGCTATCATGCTGTTAGTGACTTGTATGACGAGCCTAGTCGCTTAATTTTTAATCCTGGAATGAGCAGGAGTTAAAAGTTAACTAGCAACAGCAGTAATGCATAGAATTAAACTGACAGAAGTTTATTGTCTTTAATTTTTGACAACACAAAAGAGACAGTACTGAGGAGCTCAGAACTTGGTAATTCAAACTGATTTTGAAAACTTTGAGAACGGTAAGAAAGAAGCGGGGTGAAATTCAGTGTGGTAAAATAGAAGCTGCTTATCTGGGTTGAAGTAACCTCTGGAGAACGGTGAGCAGGAGACAAGGTAACAGCAAGCCACAAAGGGAATGTGGGGGGCAGCATTACTAGAACTAACTGGATTTGTTTGGCAGGGAGGAGACTGGGGGGGTGTGGGAGGGGGTGGGGTGGTGGTTTTTAAGAAAATGACGTTTCCAGTGGAGTCTGTAAACATTTCTACTATTGGAGACATTTAAGAACAGATTAGTCAAACATCTCCACTGGTAGTAGCTAAGATATTTCATTGTGCCTTCAGGTGAAAAGCAGACTAGAGAATGCCCGAGTACTTTTCAGGTTTATTTTATATGAACATAAAGCCCTATTTCCAGTGAATAGCTGGAATTTCAAAACATCTAGATTTCAGTATTTCTTTTAATTGCAGAGCTCTAAATATTTCTAGAAGGTCTTGATGATACTGTAGCAATAGAGTATTTCTTTACTCTGCAAGCTGAGATACTACCAACTTCTAATAATAAACACACATCCTCCAGAGATTCTCTCAAGTTTGCTCCAGAAGGACACTTTTCATGTAGACTTCTCCCTCCTCCTACAGCAGGTTGAAAAGAATAGATTCCAAGTTTTATTTTGCAGTGTAGTTACTTGTTCCACCACATGATAACGTGTGCCAGCCCCAAACGGCACTGGTTAGAGAGGTCAGGGAAGGAATGGAAGTCCAGACCCAGTCCTCTCACAGTACTCACTTTTTTAGTGATAGTTCTTCCTTTGAGACCCTCTTGATGCAAAATACGGTTTGCATCATGAGTTCCACTTTGGATTTCTTCAGATATGTGGCACTGAATCTATGAGCAAGTGCCCTATGATCGTCACAGGCCAAAGAGGGAAGGTGTCACCAACAGCTCTCTGCCGAAGCACCCGCACAGCAGAGCTCTTCCTCCTCCTCTGCTCCAGGCAGGTCACTTTGAAGCGAGAGATTAAGAGCAAGTTATTTCATATGCTAATTTCATGCCACATTTCAATTTTAAATTGAGCCTGTGCAGTCTCAAAGGCGCTGCCCCGCGCAGGGCCTGCCCCTGCTCCAGCAACCTCCTCCACGTCGCTGCTTCCTCTTCCTCTAAAGGGACCCCTGAATTCCTCAGCACAGCAACATCCCAGTTACACTTTCAGAGCAAGGAGCAATAAGGACGGCCCCAGGGTCAGAAGAGCTCAAAGTCACAGACACGAGCCAGCACATAACCAGGAGAAGACAACAAGCCATCAAACTTGGAAGCCCGGTTCCAGCAGGACCCCCTGAGCCCCCCTCCTTTCCCCGGAGCCCCCTCAGCCCCCACGGCCACAGCCCGGGGCCAGCCTTCTCCCAGGGAAGGGCCGAACCTCCAGGTCCTCTCCCGCAGACTCTCATTTTCATCTCTACCTTTTCCCAGCCGTGCTTATCTGCGCGACCGCTGGCAGGAGCAGAGGATGAATCTCCTACGTCCCGCTTTCACAGGGAAACGGGGAAATCGCTCCCCGTTTACTTTAGTCCTGCACTGACTTTGGAACTGAACAGAAGGGGGGGTTTGGTAAATAAGCTTAGACCCACTTTGTTTCAGGCAACCTGAACCTGCTTAGTCCTTCAAATTAGAGTGAATAATTACTTTCTCTTGAAAGGGACTTGATGTAAGTCAAGTTGCATTTCAAAACAAGGCACCTGAATAGTATATTAAGTTGCGAAGTTATGTTAAAAGCTAAATGAGCGTTATTTAGCATTTAAGTGGTAAAACTTCAGCAGTAAGGTTGTCCTACTCGCATATCAGACTCAACAAGCAAACAAAAACCAGTTTGTCTACTGCTATGCCTGCAGTTTTGTATCCTGCAGATATACGGAGCCCACTGAGGTACTGAAAATCACATACTGAATTCAGTATTCCACCTGGAGTGTTTCACTAGCACGTTATGTGTGTGAGAATAAAATGTAAAGTCAGCCAAGTTCCACAACACTGCATGTCTTTCAAGTGTTTTGTGAAAAAAAAAATAAAAATAAAATGCATTGGGGATAATATTATCCCGGACAAACCTCTGTGCGAGCGCAGATAGATTGGTTTTGCTACTCAGATTAGCTCAGACATCTGTGAGTAGCACTTGAAACAGTGCCAACATTTAATTTATGGAACTTAAACAATTCAGAGCTTGCCATCAAAGTTATGCTCTCAAAAGCCATTATCTTCCCATGGCAGCAGGGAGAATACTACATTTTCCACATTGAAATGAGAACCAGGACAGTTAAGAAATTTCACACAGACAAGCTTAGAGAGAAGAAAAAAAACCAAACCAAAAACCAAACACAGACACACACACTCCTTCAAAAGTATGATTTCCTGCTGATGCAAGTAAAGTTTAGGTGTGCAGATGGCACCTACCCGTCTTAAGTCCTCGAAGGAAACAAGTCTGTGAAGACAACGGTCAGTCGAACGGACAGCATGCACTAGCCTTCATCCGTCAAATCAGTGTGTCAAATCACACTCTGCAATGAAGTCTCAGCACAGTTTAAAACACAGTACACTTTTCTGCATTTTACTGAATCCCGGTCTCTGTTCATAGGCTGTTTGATACAGGTCAGTTGAAATACTGAACTATATTTTACTTTAAAAATGCAGACTTTAAGTATCGGTTACCATCCTGCTTAACAAAATCACAAGATAAAACCACTGAAGAAAACAGAAGCTGAAGTAGTAAAAATTCAGTGTTCCAGCGGATGTGAATTTAGGTTGACTTAAATCACAGTTAAAAAAAAAAAAACAAAACTCTATCGGATACATCTACCATTTCCCTCACCCTAAAGATGAGCACTCTCAGGAGCAGCGCTGGTTTGTGTATACTAACTTTAAAGAAGCACCTATTTGAGGTGTTTCAAGACCCACCTAAGCCCATTAAAGGATTCTGAAAAGCAACTGAGAGAGCTATAAACTCCTGAAAGAATTTGGTGTAGCACAGCTGGGTATACCAGGGACCTCCTCTGAAAACTGAAGATTCAGGTTAAGCCCTTGTCAAACAATCGCAGTTCAGCCATAAAACACAGCAAGATTTTTGCTTGGCATGCTACAGCAGAAACTTTATTCAGTTCATTTTGAAAATATTTGCAACCAAAATTTATTTTTGTAAACTCACAGAAATAAGCTTTAACATATAGGCTGTATACAACTCAAATACAGGTAATACTTTTAGCAATAACTTACAGATACAAACTAATGATAAACTACAATTTCACAAAGAATTGTAAACATTTTGCACAATTGTCAGTCCTTTCTTTTAGGCAAAGTGCTCTTTTGATGACAAATAAATTAACACACACATAACTAGAGTGGACTACTTCCAGACAATACAAAAAGGTGTTTAATAAGGCTTGTAAACAATGTAATAGTTATTTATGCAGAATCCATAAAAGTGTCTTGCAGGCTAAATATACTTACATACCTGGGCAGCAAAAATGATCTTGAAAATGCTTTAGATGTTAAATAAAAAGTTAACATTAATATCTTTCCAATGGTATTTTTCATCCACAATAAATGACTTAAGATTACATCCTTAATTAGCTTATGTCCCTGACAAAGGAATTAGGTGTGACTTATTGGCAGTTGTGTCATTGAATGGGGTAGCAAAGGCTGGAGTCCAAGAGCTGTAGGTGAATGGGCTACAAAAACAGAAATATTTACTGGTCAACATCGTCAGAGGTAGAAAAAGATGAAGAACTACTAAATCCCACTGGGTAACAACAGTCCCCCCGTCCCACGCTCTGCTTTCCCCATCCCAGCAGTCGCCCTCCTCCGCCCACAGCCCACCTCCCACCACCAATCTGGGGAAAAATAAGCTCAGGCTGCACATGGTTAAGAGCCTAGCTCTCCCCAAACCTTCAGAGTCTCTCTGAATTGCAGGCACCAGCCAAAGCTGTGGACTTGCTGGGTCACAAGACAATTAAAGACATAATTTTGCCCCCCAGGCTGCCCTCACCACGTGTTAGTGGGGGACCCTTCTGTTTCCACTGAGATGCTGGATTGAGCACCCCTATGGTCCTGGGGCAAGCTGGGGAGCAGGTGGTAAACAGTTCTCATTAAAACTACATATTATCAAAAAACACGCAATGGATGTTCAAAAAAGTGTTTGATTTCTTATTACTAGTATTCATAGTCTGGAGGAAGCCCAGAAAAGTGGTCTTCGTATCCAGATCTTCAGCTATGCTCTTCCTGCTTGAAGAGGCACCCTTCTTAGTGAGGTGCAGATAGCAAGGACAGCATTCAGACAGTCTATGAAGAATACTAGAAATTAGAAATCCATTAAGTGTCTTTAATCAGCACTTGGTAAACTGTTTTTGCCTGGGTCACTAGCGATTTCCCCTGGGCGTGCGAAGGCGTTACACCTACCATCCATATAGCTGTGCAGGGCAGTTAGCATGGTCCCGTCCTGGGGTACGTAGGCAGAGTATGCCATTTCCTCTAGCATGGGTGGAGACAGCCTGGAGGGCTGCACTGCTGTGACGGGAGCAGAAGATGAATGATTAGGACTAACGTGCTTCTTATGGCGTGCTCTGCAATTTTGAAACCACACCTGAAAAGGGGAAAAAGTTTACATCATGTTAATAGATTGCATTCTGTTTAAACAGTAGCACAATAAAAACCTCAGCTTTCCAACTTCAGCTGAATTCAGTTAGTTAATTGAGCCTTTAACAGTCCCAATGAAGAAGCATTTGTCCTAAGCCCACGCAGTGCCTCGAACAAGCGTGGCCGAGCCAGGAAAGCTCCTGCAGCCACCAGCAGCCCAGATGGTTGAGGGGCTGCTGCCCCGGGCACCGAAGGGGACACGGCATCGGCGGCCTCAGCACAGCTGACAGACAGGCAGGGATTTCACAGGACACCCCTTCGCCTTCTCACACGGAGAACTGCCCAGGCCCCACTTTATCAAGGCTTGATTGCAGCTGACAGATACCTCACTTCTACAGAAACACTGTCAGTCTTCCTGGCTAGAGTCAGCCACGGGGACAGCAAACTTATTTTTTGTATAAATGTATAAATATATATTATTAAAAAATCATATTTATGTAGAAAAAGCATGTGCATATAACGTTTGCAGAGAGTTATCTTCAAGTAAAGACTGTAAGTTTGCGTTTCTCTCAGTTTTGGATGGCATGGGTATATATTTTAACTCTCTAGAGCGGATCACCAGACATTTACTTACGCTAAACACGTCATGCCACAGACCACTTTCACGATGAGCACAGGTCTTAAGAACAAGCTATTGAAGTCAGAGATTTATATTTAGAAGAGCTCAGTGCCAATTCCTGTTCTATTTAGGCTGAGAGGTTTCTTCCTGGAAGATTATTGATCCTCCAACACAAAGTGCAAGAGGAATACAGGAAGTTTTCCAAGTTAACGTGTTTGTTCTAGACCCATTCCTGACTAAGGATGTTGTCTGAAGTTTTAATGTAACTGCCAGATGAGATCTTTTTCCATCTCGGAATAACTACACGGAGAGAGCTGTCATTAAGCATTTCCAGTGGCCAAGTAGCAGCCTCTGTTGTTCACGTAACTTCACACCGTTACCTGTATAACACGCCTGCTCAAGCCTGTCCTTTCCGCCAGTTTCTGAAGCGTTTGTGCATCTGGATTGTTGTCCTGAGCAAACTGTGCTTGCATAACCTGAGAAGGCAAGATAAGAGACGGCAGAGTTTGCGTGTGCAGCCCTGCGAGCAGCATCAGAGACCCCCCTCAGCCACCGACCTATTCCCGGGCTCTGTTTAGGAAACTGTTACAATCAATAGACCCCAGGCAGCCCCCAGCACATCGAGGAGGAAAAAACAGTCCCCCAAAGCCAAAATACAAGCCCCTCGTATGCTTAACTGAACCCAGACGTTCACCAGGAATTAAAGAAGTTAATCTCCTTGGCAGCAGTGCAGAACAGAGGAGGTGCTCTGTTGTGATTGTGTTACAAGGACCGTGGGACAAGATTCCCTGGCAAAGCAACTCCCGCACACTCGATAAAGAAAGCATCCGCAGCAGCAGACGCAGCGCGTAGAACTCTGATCCACCTCGGCCCATCGGTCGCCACCTGCATCTTCCATTCCACGGGGCAGCCGAACCCCTGCTCGGCCGCGGGCAACGGGGAAGCCCTTCCCGCCTCGTGTGCCTCTAAACGGCCCGAGGAACACAGACACTCCACCTTGGCCGACCTGCACTACGTAGTTGTTTGGTTACACTCATCTTTTTACAGAAAATTGAAGGCAAGTCATTAGGACATTAATCACTTTTTTTTTTCCTGAGGAAGGAGATGTCAGCTTGGCCTGCGTCCTGAACAGTCTCAGGGCCTGCAGGAATTTACCTTATTTAAGGAAGTAAGGCTTCATTTCTGCAGAGTATCCTCAGCAACTTAGTAAACTGTAGTTTCTCGTTTCTGGATTTTTGTCCCCTGATGGACCGCAAATTTTGCTCGGCTTCATCTTTGAAGATTCAGACTACTTCTCCCCACATTCAGAAACGTTGGAACTATGTACTTTCCTACTGTTTCATACAAAGACATCAAAAAGCGAGGACATCCTTTCGTACGCGTTCTCCACGAGGGGTGTTACTACCCCGGCAGCAGTGCTGTCACTCCGACAGTCACTTATCCCTCGGGAGCTTCTCTTTTGGGAAGCAAAGTCCCACACCAGCATCGAGGAGGGCTGCAGAGTCGGATGCACCGAGCAGGGAGCAAGTGTTAAATAACGAGAGGCCCTAAGGTCCCAAACACCCGATGAAGTAGGTTACAATCTATTTAAAACAGAAAAAGAGAGGGAACACGGAAGTTCCACTGACAGCAAATGGGCAGAAACCCTGAATCCAGCTCCCGCCCTGATGGCTGGGTCTCGCTCCCCTCCAGCTACCGCTGGAAAAGACAGTCCCCTCTTGCAGAAGTTCAAGCCTGGTGTCCAGAGCCCTTGTCAGGTTATTCCCAACTCGCCTGTTTTGTATTAACACCACATTCTATCTCCAGTTACGGCTGAAATAGCAAAC
Source organism: Xenus cinereus (assembly GCA_025774025.1). Lineage (NCBI taxonomy): Eukaryota > Metazoa > Chordata > Aves > Charadriiformes > Scolopacidae > Xenus > Xenus cinereus. The sequence goes on along the minus strand of JAOXJK010000004.1, from coordinate 34,892,604 downwards.
CAAGCTCTGAGCGGCCACATGCCATGTTGTATAGCACGGCTTAAAAGCCTCACCTGTGTTATTATACCTCAACTTCAGTTTTTCTCAACTGCCCTCAACGTGAACAAGAGGAGGAAGGCCAACAAAACAGAACGCCGACTGAGGCAGCAGAAAAGGAGAGGTGTAGTTGCCACACGTGACCAGAAATTCAAAGTGTTGTAAACTAAAAGCAGGGATGCGTAGCTGGGATTAGGTAAAAAGCTGCAGCTTCGTTATCCCCAACTGGCTGAAACCTCTAAATCCCGTCTCACCACTGCCCCCTTCATGGGCAGCTGGCCCTGGTCACAGTGATTTTCCCTAGAAAGTTAATTTAAGGGAAGTGGTGATCCAGAGGGTGGAATAACTCATATTTGAGGCAGTCCGGAGCCAACTCTTGCCAAGGTGGCAACACGACAGGAAAGCTTGAAAGCCGAGCAGATGCCGGCCCCTTCAGGAGGGGGCTCGATTTGGTAATTCCTGGCTCCCACTGCGCTTAGCCCTGACCATGGAAAGGAATATAACGAGTGGTTGAGCTAGTACAAAGGCATACTGGAAAGAAATAGTTCAGTAACACACGTTCAAGAAAAAAAAAATGGGCAGTATGAGAATTGCTGCCAAGTACTTCAAATGCACTTTCCCTGTATTTCACTCCACCTAGCTCTAGGAGAAAAAACATGTTTTTTCCCTTAGATGCGCAGCATTAAATATGGAGGCTAGGTCCTGAAATACAACACCAAGACTATACTGACTTTAGTACATTTTTAACAAGCAAAGCTCAAAGACACTTGGAGGAAATCGGCAGGTGAAGCATTTTGAAAGGGCTGGGAGAAGGGCAAGAAGAGAAGGAAGGAAAGCAAAGAGGAGTCCCTGTTGATAGTCTCTCTTCCTGGCGTACAGAATTACAGCCAAGACCACAACATATGATCTAAAACGCAAGAATTGAGGAGAACGGTTTTAGGAGGAAAGAGGGCAATCAAGAAATGAATATGCAACTATTCCCCATCTTCTCTGAACCAAACCAAAACAGGACACAGCCACTGACGGGAGTGGACCTGTGTTCATGCGAATATAAGCAGGAACCCATGTTTTGGGAACACAACTTTTGCAGCCCTTATCGTGCACTACAACAACATTCAAACTTCCACCCCGTTCATGTCTTGAAATCATGTACAGTGCCCATCTTCATACAACTCTTCACATTACATAGTTCTAGAAATATTTTGTCTTTATTATGTGTAGTGATGTAAATGCCTGATAAAATAGATTTCATCGAGCAATCAAAATAGAACAACCTTTTTATTTCCACTCTGCGGAATTACTAGCTGCCCCCAGGGAAATAAAAAGCTTGAAGAGTAACTATTTCATATTAAACTGCTGAAGCTAACAAACAATTCCAGAAACATGCTGTGTCTTGATAGTTTATGAAATACTTTAAAGCATGCAAGCTTTTTCTTTCCCTCCATATGCATCCGATTTCCTATCGGTTCAGCACCTACATCCTGCATAAACCTGAACCATGCAAGTTTTCAGCTCTGCCTCTACCTGGAGTTGGTCTGCCGTGAAGCTGGTCCGAGCTCTTTTTGCTGGTTTTGGATGATTAACATCTTGTTCTGTTAGTAATGCTCCTTCCACACTAATCCCATTACCTGAAGCATTAAAAAGAAAACAACACCGTCTGCTCAACATTCAAAATGATGTTATTCCCAAGTCAGGCTGTCCTCCAACAATAACCAACAGTTACTCAGCCAGCTGAATTTCAACTTTCAGAAGTCCGTATTCTGTTCGAAGTTAAATTGATCTGGCACCATTACTCATTACACCCCAAACTACTCCCTTGCAAGTGAGGGGAGGAATAGATCCAGCGTGGTATTTTATCAACTAGATACGCTCTCGCTTTCTTTTTCCCTAGGACAGAAAACAAGTTATACAAACTTAGAAAAAAAAAAAAAGAATTAGAACATCCAATAATTTGCACATTATTTTAATTCAAGAACCTGTGCTTCCAGCCTTAGTAAAGCTAGGTAATTACCTCTTAATAAGGAAGACGGAGTAAAACCCAACAATTTAATTAAAACTAAGCCACAAGCATAGATCTTCACAAAAGCAGCGCGTTACCATTTTCAACTTCTCTTTTCAGATTGTCCAACATGCAGTCGTAGTGTACTCTACAGAGGACCTTCTCCTCAACCAGGGCGAACTCCTCTCCGGTGGAGAGCTGCCTCTTGCAGGAGAAGCAGGCGAAGCAGGCCAAGTGGTAGACGTTGCCCTTGGCCCGCCGGACCCAGTCGGTGGAGTGGATGTGCCGCCCGCAGCGGGAGCAGCGCGTCCCGTACCGCCTGCAACGACAGCGGCAACCGCGGGGTGAGGGCCGGCCACCGGGACCGGGGGCAGCACGGCGGTGTGCTCAGTGGAAAAAAAAAATAAAATAATAATAATCAGCGAGTTTGTACCCGGTAGCTTCGGCGAGACCGTCACCGAACAGCAAAAGTCAGCATCTTCATAAGGCAAAGGGTAACACTGAAACATCTTAACTGCTACGTGAATTCACAGCTCCTCGTCTTTCCTTTTATAAAGATAATTACTCTTTAAAAAGCTGTGAGTGGGAGACAGAAACAGCTGTGTGTTCAGAACTCTCCCAATTATTCAAATATATTTCACATTGCTGTAGTGGTAGTCTTAGTTATGATATTTAGCTACCTCATCCTTCGCTAATCATTCAGTTCCCTTCAGCAGAAGAAGGGGGAAAACCTGTATCTTCCTAGTTGTTTCCTTAATTACCATCACGTTATGATTTTAAAAGAAATTCAAATATCTACAAGTATTTACTTTACTATGGTAGAATATTTCTCTTTGAAGAGGAAACTAGCCACCAAGACATGTAGATAAGAATTTGTCCTGAAAATCTTTGCAGGCTCATAAGTTCTTTTTTTGAAGTCCCACAAAACTTTTGTTTTTCCAGTTCACAGCCTGCCCCCTCCCTCTCGCTGTCAGAACTGGCTGGACATAATCTACCACCACACAGGTGCGAACCCCGTAGATACTTTGGTCTGGGGAAGCGCTAGCAATCACACCAAAATTTTTTGCTGCTTTCTGGACCGAAGATTTATCGTCACGAGTACTTTCGATGCCAGCACAAATCAGCAATGTTCTTCCTTACGGGATTAGACCTTAGTCTTGAAGAAGGCTTCAGGCTCTAAACCAAAGCATCGCAGAAAGGTACAGCTGCTGAAAGCTCCTGTTAAAGATCCCAGGATTTGTTCTGGGCTGGTTCTGCAGCCCCTGCGGCACCGGGGGGGTGCTAGTCCAAACCGGTGCCACCTCGACCCCCCGTCCCCGGGCCAGGCTGACGGAGGGGGCGATGGCCCGGGCACGCACCAGGGCCTTACAGCCTCACTGCGCCAGCGAGCGTGACCTACCCGCCTCGTGCGTACACAAGCGATTGTACAAAGGCAGCAGCTGTGCACAACGACCACGGGGGTGAGCGGCTGTCACACCGCACAGACCCGGGGCTTCCCGAGTCCCTCTGCAAGAAACGTCCGAGTGTAACTACCGAAAATAAGCCCAGCAAATAAACCCCAAAGAGCCTGAAATCGCATTTTGGTTGTGGCTGAGGTATGACGCGTTATCCGATGGAATGATGCTACGGTACGATATACCTGAAATAATCGAGTTTGCAGAAGATATCTTTATCTTTGATGTAACAGCTGGTGTGCCTGCCTAGCGAGGTTCTGCAGACGCTGCAGGAGAGACAGCGCACGTGCCAGCAGAGGTCATTTACCTGCAAGCACACAAAAGAAAGACACCCCTCAACGTCTGTGCTGCCGATGCTACATTTCGTATTTACAAAACCTCTTTTTTCCCTCCGTGCAGACAAGGCCAGAAGTTACGGGTGCCGTGACTCACAGAAAATTTATCTTCAAGGCAAAACGTTTTTCCTACAGAGCTGCATGCATATTAAGGGTTAATTAATTTGATTGAGGTCTTCAGAATAAGCTTTCATGGGTTCGTAATTAAAAGCACCAGAAGAGGAAGCGAGAGATTCAAGTTCCACGTAGATATTTTGTGCCCAGCTCCGTTCTCACAGCGTTGGAGTCACGGAGCGAGTTCTGGCCCCGCGTGACCCGGGGAGGCAGCTACTTACATTTTATTTCCTAGTCTGTAAAAAGTCCTGCCTGGCAAAGAACAAACTTTGCAAAGATATTTGAAATTTTAAAATGCAAGTATTGAGGGGGAGAGGAGAAAAAAAAAAAAAAAAGCTATGAACAACATCTTCATTTGCCAGGTTTCTGTTAAAGCAAAGTTAATGAATGAGTGAGAGTTTCAAAACATCAGCGATCGTTTTAATAGCAAATTCAACAATTCTTTACCGTGTAATATCTCTAGTGAAACCAGACGTAGTCACGGAAAGCAGCAGAAATCAGCAGTTTTGAACACTCACATATAATTTTGGGGCAAATAAATTGAGCGCAATTATTTTAATTTCTTCATTCCTATAAAGAGAAGTCTGTCGTGCAGACATCGCGCATCACACATCAGCTAAACAACTTCAATAATTTGAAAACCCAAGACTCCCAGTGACTGCAAAAATTAAGTAATAACCCTCTGGATAATCCCCTGCTGCACGGGAGGAATTCCATAAACCGAACAATGACCAAGTATCGATTTTTTAAATTTTTTTTTTTTTTTTTTTAATTTTCCGAGCCGGTTTCTCGTCTAATAGCAAACAGCCCACGCACCGCCTGTGGCACCGCAGCGGATCCGAGGTGACCCAGGACGTGCCCTTCACCAGGGCGCTGCCGGACACAGCCCCGAGAAGGGGAGGGGGCACCGCACCGGCTCCGGCCCTCTCCCCAAAATCTCCCTTTCGGCCCTTCTGCGGGTTCTAACGTCCCCCGCGGCGGCTGGCCCGGCCTCCCCCCCCCTACACCGAGGAATTTACACCGGGGCTGGAGACGCGGGGCTGTCACCAAACGGATCCTCCCAACTATTTCCTAAAGTATTTTCCCTGCAGCGGCCCTGGGGCCGGGGGAACCGCCGAGTGACCCGCTCCCCGCTGCGGAGGCTTGCCCGCTGGGGGCCAGAGGAGCCCACG
>JAOXJK010000004.1:34834511-34878806 GCA_025774025.1 Xenus cinereus | reverse complement strand
GGTCTGCCAGAGGGGGGGTCTGCCAGCGGGGGGGGGTCCGCCTGCACGGCTTCGTGTGTACAACGGGCTGCTGTAATTCTCCCACAAAAAATACATTTCTCTTGAAAGCGCGGAGGCTGCAGGTGTTCAGTGCGGCGTTTTCAGCAGAAATAAGGAATCTTGCTCCTCTTCGTGTTTAGCATTTTTACACCGATATGCCTACGTTAACCCTTGGCTGACACTTTTAGAGCTAATCCGGGAAATTTTACTTGGTGCCAGAGTGATGTTGCTCTAGAAGAGAATGAAAGAGCCCGACTTCGTGTCTTTCTGCCCGGACACCTGCTTCTGCTGAGCTTAGTGCTTGGACGCGGCTCAGTACCTCTGGGCAGGGGACGAGACGGGGGAAATGTCACCTGTTTAACACAACTCCCTTCGCCCACCTGCTTGTTCCGAGCAGTTTCCCGGGACGAACCGCTCCGTTCACACGGGAAAGCACCCTGCTCAGGAGTCCCAGCGCGTCTCCCGTCTGTCAGCACACTGGGGCCTCAGGGACAAAGCCTTGGCCCGCGGGACCTCGGCTATAACGGGGGGGGATCTGGATCCAGCCCTATTCCTCTGCCGCCCCGGGCTGCTGTGTCTCTGCTTTTGAGGGGCAGCGAGGAAGCGTTTCACTGAGCATACGTGAAAAGAAAAAAAAAAAAGGAAGAAAAAAGTAGCAGAGGAGACCCGTTACTTAAGCAGCACATCACACAGCACCTCCAATTTGCTGGCGGCACACGTAGGAGCAGTCTTGTTCACCTCTCTGCTCTACTCAGCACGGCTTGTCCCCTTTGCGGGGCCCAAGAGCCGTCGTACCCTCTATAGGTACCCCCTGGAGGATGCTCTCCATGCTCTTTGTACTCCACAACAAAAGTCTGGCAGAAGATAATTTTATTTTTTTTTTACTGGTGATCTTAATGACAATCTTCTGTTCATGGCTTCAGTTTGGGATTGCAAGAAGGAGAAGAGAGTGACAGAGGGAGTCACTGGAGATTTTAAAGGCAACTGTTTGTTTTAATCTGTGCAAACAAACATTCAAAAATGAGTCAGCTCTGGCTGATTACCTGGAAAAAGCTTTACATAAAGCAGCACTTCACTGTCTAATGTTTTGCTGTTCCTTAGTACCACGTGAAAGTCAGTGCCGGAGCAGGAAGAAGGTTATTTATCTAACTCTCAGGGAGAGAGAGTCTAACGGGATGAAAGGGAACTTAGAATTCAGTGGAGCGCTGACGTGCCATCGGGGCTGTGCAGACTATAATATCCGCGCTGTTCTCTGCTGCGTTATAAATACCCAGACGTTTCGATCCCCAGCAACCAGCCGCAGATGGCACTGAGGGCAGGTTTACACCGTGAGGACCCTGACGGTCCCGTGCTCAGCGCCCCACAGGCGTCCCCCTGCCCTGCTCCCACCGCCGAAAGGCCCCGGCGCGTGGGGCCGGTGGGGCTGGAGCGGGTGATTTTGGGAAGCGGAAAGACGAGTCCCCACGAGTCGCCTGCCTCGCGCCCGCCACAGCAGCAGCCGTGCTCTCGTGGAGGTGTGCTCCTTTCTGCCTCCCACACGGCTGTAAGCGGGGAGGGAGACTCGGCCCCGCTCTGTCTTGCTTTACTGTTCATACTCTGCAGTGATTGCTGCTGGGCTTCCACGTCTGCTTTCCACTCTTAGTTTGGGAACCTGCATTTTCTTGAAAGACAAAATCATAGAGAGCTCAGACATGGAAATTAGGTTTATCCTGTCCTCACTGCATTCCATTTGGTGTGTCTGCAGTTCAGGCCAGTGTTTTGGGGGGATTTTCATACTGGTGGCTGATCGTGCCCCACGTTCTCACGGAGGAACGGGCCAGAACGTACGATGCTGCTTTATGTCTGAATGTTGGTGTTAAATGGGATAGGCAGGATCCCATAGTGAGTATCTCAGACAGCTAAATCTCTGCAGAGGCAAGAGGAGAACATATGGATTCTATTCAGCAGCAGAAGCTATGAATGTGCTATTCAGCTATGGTACGTATGACTAGGTGATATGCATGAGAAGAATGGAGTCTGACCAGACAGCTATTACAGCTAAAGACCAAAGGAGGTGTTGTTATAATGAAGGACTCCCTCCCATAATGAGTGAATGGTGAAAGTAGGTTTAGAGTGATGATTGGTGCAGCAGATACGTGAAATGTTCAAACGTGCAGTGCCCATCTAACCACAAATAAGTCTTCTGGAGCAGGCGGAGGGTCTAGCCAGGACTCAGCCCTGCGGGGAGATGGTGCCTGCTCCTGGCTGCGACGGCACTTCTTGAGTGGATGCAGAGTTCACTGGAACGCTTGCAAACCGACAGACAAGGTCCCTTCCTCCCTGCCTGCTGCCCTGCGTGTGGGTAAGAGCCCTCCCTGCAATGTTTCTGTGTCTCTGCTGCTGTTGGCTGGCTGAAGAACGTGAGGTTAACCTTGGCTGCACCTCTCTGCGTCCCAGCGGAGCAACGCTGGCTCTCTGGTGCTCAGGTATCAGGCTGGCTGAAGACCCACAGCCGCGTCGCAGGTCCCCTTTCTCGGACTTCTCACGTGCGTGGATGCGGCTGCAGGCTCCAGCTCTGGCCAGGCTCTGGGAGCAGCCCTGCAGCGGGGGCTCGCGTGCAAGTGCTCGGGGTGAGGGGCTCTGGGCACCACTGGGGGAAAAGTGAGATGAGAGGAGGGACCCATGATCCGCACCAAGGTGGTGGGAGAGCAGCTGGACCACCCGACGGATCCTCTGCCGCGTGCTGCGTTTCTGTTCTGCTCTGTGGCAGGGCTGTGGCTCCTGGGCCAGGACTAGCCCCGTGACCCTCAGCAGGCATAGGTGGGACCCGTGTCCCTCAGGGGGCAGGCAGCTACGGTGTCCTCTCCGTGGGCAGAGGTGGGCTAATCTGGAAGACCTGACAAAGACTAACAGCCCTGTGAGCTGTTGTTGTTACGTGCCTGTGATACGGGGTGTGATGGGGAGAACGGTGCCGAGGCGCAGCCGCCCGGTGTCACGTCACCTGCAGCCCGGCGTGGCCATCCTAACCAGAAATCCTGAGAAATGGTGACAGTCTTTACCTCGGCATGAGTGGGGACCGCGTGCGCTGCACCGCTCAGCTATCACTGAATAAAAAGCTTTGCTTTGGTTTGGTTTTATCTAGATGTGGCAATTCATGATCAGGATTTAAAGCAGGGACTTAAAATGACTTAATTGTATTTTGTGTACTTCTTATTTAACACTGTGAGCCAAATAAATAAATCAGAATGGGATTCATTCATTTTAATTTGTTGTTGTTACTAATTATATGATTAAGACCTCAAATACAACAACATTTTTATTCAAGCAGAAAAAAATATGGTTTAAAATAGGTATGTAGGAGAAATAGAGTTTATTCTCAGGATCAGTCTGAAGAAATAACGTTACGTATATTGCTGGACCCTGCTTTTTCTGCAGTTCATATGACTCAGTAAGTTCTGCTCAGTGCACGAGGAGCATCCCTTCTCTCTAGCTCTGCTATATTCAGCGTTTGTACAGACGCTATGGTAACTAGCCTGTTTTTACTATAAGTGAAAATTAGAACCGAGTATGTTTTCACCAATTTGATTTGGCAAATGGACTTGTTTTTATCCACTGTGTGTAAGCGCCAGTTGCATTTCGCTAATAAGAGTAGTCAACGGGGGCAGCCAGCTCTGCGAGAGCGTCATCGTGGTCTCACCAACCACAACAGCTCCCGTTTTGCCGCAGGGGCTGAGGCAGGTAACTCCTTCTGTCTCACTTCTAGAGAACAGTTACTCACTGGCAACAGAAAGTTCATAATTGTGAAGATCAGCTGGGGTCAGGTGCTCCCACAAAGCGTGTTCGTTAGGGTTTGTGGTAGTCTCCAGCAAGGTACACATGAGAAGTGCGAGGAGGCTCCGTGCAGCTTGGTCCAGCAGAGAGGAGAGCTCTCACCTTTTCCGGGACCATCTGAAGCACCGTCCTCCCACGCCGGGAGCCCGTGGCCACGTTGGTGCAGGAGCTGTCTGTTGTCTGACCCCCTGCTGTTTGAGAGGAGAGGCGACCCCCAGGGAAAAGCATGGGCTCGTGGGCTGGTGCAAAGTGCTTTCAAGACTGTGATCAGGAGCGAAGACGGAAACAGAATTAGACCAGCTCAGCAAACAGCAGCGATGCTTTAAATATGTTCTGGCCCATACGTATGCTTCCTCCCATTTAAATTCCCAAATCAAAGCAGTTATTTCAGGGAAGCATTGGAAGAGTAATGGATCCAGTTAAGGGGTGTAATATCTTCCTCCGCAAATGGGATACCGGGGGGAGCGTTATTTTAAGGCTGTATGCGTATAGCTCGCCATAATAATAATAAACAGTCCTGGGGACAGGTTAGGAACACACACACACTCACAGCCACACACACTAAGCGTGGGTTTCGCAGCCAGCGTTTCTGCGTGGGCTCAGTGCTCTGCCCCGCAGCCTGAGGCCCCGGGTTCCCGCAGCAGTGTCTCTGCGCCTCACGCAGGGGTTCAACAATCTGCAACGTCCATCCGAAAAAAAGCAATTTAGACCCCCGCGGCCTCACCTGAGGCTCACCCTGCTCGGGGTGAAGGCAATGAATCTACTGCCCCCCCCGGCGGGGACAGGCCTGGCCCCGCTGCCACCGGCACAGGACAGCGTCTCAGCTCCCACGTCCCCGCGCAAACAGGTCGCCGTGGTGGTTGCTGCCGTGCCCGGCACTCGCCTGGCACCTGGCTACCGGGCGATGGGAGGTTTAGCACAGTATCCAGTTCCAGAGTTTTGAGTGGGAAACGCGGTCTAACGGCCGCGGCGTGTTGCTGCTGGATTTTCGGGGGTGCTGTGTGCCGTCCCGCCATCCTGCCGGCCAGCCCAGCGCCTGGAGGTGAGGAGCGGGGTGTGAAATACGGGGGAACACATCTACAGATGCGCTGCTTTTGCAGTGTGTGCGCAGACCTGTTCTGCAGAGAAACAGAGCCCCTTGGGGTTGGCTGGGCGGGACTTAGCCTCTGGGATATTCTGAGGCTTTTTGTCTGTCCACAGCCGGCCAGTTTTGAGTTAAACCTTCCCTCCCGCCTTGGAGTCACAAGGGTTCCATTTACTGCCTCCGGATAGTTCATGCTCCCCTTAATTTTGTCCTTCATTTCTCAGAAAAGGCCACCTCGGACAAACGGTTTGGTTCATGTAACGTGTTGCTGACACTTTTGGGTGCAAAAGCTACGAGTGCACGTAGTGATGCGGGAGCCCCGTGCTTACCAGCCGAGCTGCAGCGCGGCCGGGGGCCGGGGGGTGACCCCCCGCGGGGTGCCCGCTGCCTCCCGGCGGAGTGACACCTGCAGCATCTGCCTGCTCGCAGCACACTCCGGGTTTCTCGTGGAAGGTGAAATACATGCTTGTCCGCACAGGAGTAGTTGTGCTGACGTTTCAGACACGCTGAGTGAAAGAGAACGATCCATAAACACGAGTGAGTGCTTCACAGTGCAGCAGGGCAGGTACGGGAGTAGCAGTGAAGTTTGTGATCTTAGCCTTTTGTTCTGCGGCAGAGTTTTTTTTCCTTCTACATTTCCTGCGATCTTAAATTCTGAAAAATATAAAATAAAAGTGAACAGTCTGATTAAGAAAATCAAAACACTTGATTGAAATGTTGATCTTATATTTCACAGTTTATTGGACATTAAGAAACCTGACATTTCAAAACCTGAAAAAAATAGGTAGAAATATAATGTGGTGGGGTGTTTTTTGTGGGGTTTTTTTGTGGGTTTGTTTTTTTTTTTAACTGTAAATGCTTCCTCTTCATCTTTATTTTAAAACTAACATCCCTGAAAAGTAACATATTTTTCCCACATTGTTTCACTTCGGACACGCTCGTGTTTCTGAGGTACCTGTGTCCATCAGGAATTTTCTGACTGGTGCAACATCATTATTGTTTTTTGTTTCCAAGTGAGGTCCAGTTTCTCCAACCAGTCAGTTGAATTTCGCCTGTGTCAGGTTGTGTGAACCCCTCTCTGCCAGGGGTGGGATGCCGTGGGGTGGAGGAAGGGGTGGGATGCTCTGCTGATGAGGGAGAGGGGCCGTGGCCGGGTGCTGCCTGCGGTAACCACCCGCACTGTCAAAGGGGAGACGTGCACTGAAAAAACCAATCTCATATTTTCAGTTTAACTGCCTCTAGAAGGATTAGCAGCTTAAATGCCAGTCATCCTAGCTTTGTCTAATTTCAGCTGCTGTACCGCCAAAACGTTTTCCTATAAAATATCAGGGATCAGGCTGCATTGCTTCCGAAATCCAGGACGTTTTCTGTCCACTTGAGCAGGCTGAGCTTTGCTGCCGCGCTGTGGACTCAGATGAGGAGGAACTTGCACATTTTCTCCAAATCTGTGACCAATGTGCCGAAAAGCAGCCGCAGCAGCATCAGCCTGGAAGCCGTGGAGCACGTGTGGGGACGCTGTGGTGTGCGTGGGAGCAGCCGGTGGTCGCGGGGCGGCAGGGCTGGCAGTGCCCGGGGGGCACAGGCTGCTCCTCCGGTGGGCAGCCCCGTCTGGTGGTGCCCGCTTGGTGACACAAGGGACTCGCTCCGTCTGCAGGTGCTCGAGGGAGGGGAGGGCCGGGTGCTAAATCTGCCTCTGCCTCAGGTGCCTCGCGTGGATAACGGGTGTTTGGTTTTGCGAGCGATGCTGCCCTTTGGTGAGGAGCTGTTGAGGACCATCCCACCACTGCCCACAGAGCACCTGGAAAGCCTCAGCTTCAAGGCATTGCTGGTCTTGATCCAGAGCCAATGGAAATATCTGCATTACATTTAATGGCCTCTGGAGCAAGCGCTGACGGAAATGTAGTATCTTATTTATTGGCTTGCTTCATACAAGAGCGCCAGTGAAGGAAAGTTGCTCAAATGCCTCCAAATTACTGGCTTTTGAGCATCAATATGCCACCTGATTTTGGTTTTTTGGGGGAGTTTTTTGGTTGGTTTTTTTTCGTTTTTTGGCTAGGGGCACTTTTTGGAAGGACAGATGAGTTTTGACTCAGAAGTGAGAGAAAAGGCTTTAGGAACTAACATACACCCAAGAAAGGAGCCACAAGAGCTTTCAGTCTGTGTACCAGGAGAGATGCTTCCCCACTCAGACAAACTCAGCCTTCGGTCCTCCTCCTGCAGAAAGAGCCCCTCTCCGTGTTCCCCTCAGACCTTAATGAGTTTAGTCTGTGGGATTTCCTCTTCCGGTGACATTATCAGCAGAAATTACCCTGTACCATTACCTGTGGCCAATGAAGGCTGACAGGCCTCCCCGGCTCTCCCCTCCCGGGCTGCCTGTGACTCCCCGAGACAGGAAGGTCTTGTCTGGACCTGACCCTTTGAAGTTTCCCTCACCTCCACCTACCGCTTGCTGCCACTTCTGCGCTGTGATCGCTGTGGTCCCCTGTCCCCTGCGCTCGGGGGCTGCGGATGCTGCCGTGGCTGTTACAGCTGGGTGCCATGGCTGCGTGGGGGCTGCACTGTGGGAGCTGGGGGGGCTGAAGGGGGTCCCCACCATCCCTCCCACCCAGCCCGGGGTGTCCAGGACTTGCCTGGGACCCCCCGAGGAGAGGTGGGGGTCTGCCAAGTGAGGAGGCTGAAGGGATGAAGTACAGTTATTTCTTGGGTGATGCTTAACTTCAAAGTTGTTTAAAGAAAGAAAAACATGTTGGAGAACAACAGTCACTCTGGTGGTAACGAATGAACATCTTAGCAAAGTGCCGGACTGAGGCTCTCACGGTTGTTCCCACTGATTTCCCACTCACCAGCTGGCACCCAAACCCGGCTGGGTGGTCCCGGGCATTTGTCCCGCTGCCCACCTCCACCACCAGCCTCCCCTTGGTGCTCGTGGCCCAGACCCAGTGCCGGGCAGAGCTGGGATGGGGGGTGCAGGACGAGGGGTGCGAGGCCGTCTCTGTCCCCCTTGCTCCATGCAGCAGCTCGGTGGCACGGCTGGGCAGGGGCTGGGGCTGTGTGGCACGGCTGGCCTGGGGGCTGGGTTTGTGGGTCACAGCTGGCCCAGGGGCTGGCCTGGGGGCTGGCCCGGCCCCTGCTCTCTGCCCCGCGGGTGGGCAGGTGGCGGGGGTCCCTGTGCCTGGACAGCCTCATCCTGAGCATCCTGCCCGATGGAGGGGAGCTGCCTCATGGCGGGCTTGTGGGACCAGCCCAGGCTTTTGGCCTTTTTGAAAGAAAACGGTGTATGGGATCGTTCATAAAACACTCCACTCTTCCAAGAAGGAGTACACATGACCTTGTTCATGTATTTTTATACGGAACAGTGCTTCTCTGTCCATAGAACACGTTGGGTTTTGCTGCCCTGGGCGGCAGCAGCATCCTGCTGGTCCTTCTGCCCCCAGCGCAATGGTCCAGCAGCACGAGTGATGGGGAGATGCAGGAATTTGCCACCCACAGACCGATTTGTCATGGATAACCCCAGCACTGCTCAGTCCCGTGCCACCTGGGAGTCAGAGAAGCCTGAATGTGTACTAGCTTGTTCTGGGGGTGACAAGTTGTCCTCACCCTTCTCGGAGAATGCTGGATGAAGTCCTTGGTGAATGGGGGTTGAAACTGGAAGCAGCTAAGAGAGCCTGATATGTGCTGCGCATTCTGCGTTTGTACACGTAGCTGTTCAATAGCTTGTAAACTTTCCCACAGAAACAAACAACACCCCTCCTAAGGGGGTGGTTTTCCAGTGATTATGAAAAACAAGTTGTGTGGCAGCTGGGTACACAGAACTATAGCCAAACACCACTTTGTTCCTTTCCCTTTGATTTTGCTTTTAAACATTCATTGCATGGCTGTTGAACATTTCGGAAGGGTATCCCTCGGGGGTGTTTCTCTGTTCGGGACTCTGCTGGCTTCACTTTATGTCTTGTGGCTGTGTCCGTAGCCAGGCGTTGTTTAGCCTGCGTTGAGTGACTCAGAATGGTTTCAGTTTACATCCACTTTATCATTCTATATCTCCTATAGAATCACTGTACACAGAAACTCAGACCTCTGTCTGTACAGCTATATATAGAAATATAACTCTACACATGAGCTCCAAGGGCACTGTGAATGCCACAGCCTTGATTATAAATGTCTACCTAGCAAAAAATGGGGAAGCCTTTTTGCAAGAGGGAGTGTCTCTATTCTGGTCTGATAATTTTTGGGTAGCAAAAGGTGATGTCCTGTGGCATTAACCCTGGGAGGGTGAAATAAGGTTCAGGGAAACAGGCACATTTCGTGCCATGTGGCTTCAGTGCTGGGTTCACAGGGACTGTGGGGAGGACTTCCAGGAAAAAGGCAACCGTGTCCTGCTTGGAGCGTACCCAGGAGAAACATCTTTCTCCCCGATCGTAACTTCATCCCACTTTTCCTTTGCTGTCTAGGGGGGGTGCGCTCTGCAGAGGAGAGTTTACCACAGTGGTTAGCCGCAGTGAGTTCTGCCGCTGCTTTTCTCTGGCCCAAAATGCTGGGTTGCCGGGAGACTTTCCGGGGCTGTGCTACAGAAACACCACCCTCCCCGAGCCCCGTCTGCGGGGAGGTAACCTGGCGCAGCTCCTCAGCTTTGTCCTGGCTAAGGGAGGATACAAGGGGGTCGCTGCTCTCTCTGGGGGAGCAAAGGGCCTTTCCTGCTCCCAGGTGAGGCAGTGAGTGTCAGACCCTGGCTGGGGGACCTGCCATGGACTTGCATTGCTACGGCTGCTTCTGGCTCTGCAGCTTTTCCGGGGCTTCGTTCACCCAGTTACTTGATTCACAGCTTGCAGAATTAGAATGGTTTTCTGCAACTGGGAGGCCTTCTTGTAAAGCTTGATCTTGGTGTAATTCTCAGTCAGTTTGGTAATTTTATTGGGCCTCAAAGTATCCTGTGGCTGGAGGAAATGCTCTATGTAAAACTCACAGCTTCATCTGGTAGTGATTTGTCATTTACCGTGTTTTGGGCTTGCTGCCAGCTCAGCTGTTGCCAAATGAAAGGAAGACAAGGGAATAAAATTATTATCAGGAAAAGGCTTAGAAATGTTGCAAATGAAATAAACAAAGAATAGCTTAAAACCAAGATGAGGATATATATAATCAATCACAGAAATCATGGGGGCAGGCGGCAAGGGAGTTCAAGTTTCCCCTCGACTGGAGTCCTTTTCACACTGAGAACATTTCAGAGTTATCCTTCAATATATGCGATCAAGTGGAAAGATGACCACGGCAAAATTTTCTGTGAACCTGTAAAACTGTACTTCTCTCTATTTTGTGTATCTTTACATGGGGTATCTGTTATTAGTGGTTAAAAACCCTGCTGTTATTACACACCTACTCTGCGGTGGGGGCTAAGGGTCGTGAGGTCGGCGAACAGGCAGAAGTCCCGCGAGGCCGGGCTGCTGGCCCCTGGCCACCGCCGCCTTCGGCAGCGACTGCTCCGTCCTCGTGGAGCTGGTGCCCCGTGGGAGCTGCCTGGCAATTGCAGCAGCAGCAGGCTGTGGGCCTGGGAATGCCTGGTGTCCCCCACCCGCTGGGTAGCCGCAAGAATATTTTCAAATGGACTGCCTAAATCCACAGCCGCTTCGAAAAAGAGCCCTGAGTTTTAGCTGATGGAAGCTTTGGTTTGAAGGACTGAGCGCTACAGGTGAAAAATTTGTATTCCACACATCAGCTTTCAATGATTATATTTGGTTTGTGTAAGGAATTGTTTCTTTACACTTTCACTATTGGGTTTTGGTTTAATTTGCACATTTAGTCAGAATTTTGACTTTATATCGGGGAAAAAAATAAAAGGTCAAAAGATAAGTGTGATTCAACAAATACTTTATCCAAGTATCAGGCACTTCTAGGGCTCATAAATTTTTTTGGACACAGTTCCCCAGCCCTGTCAGCAGCCAGCTGTGAAGGGAATTTCCTACAACTTTTAATATGTTCCTCCAGCTATGTGAGGTAAGTTGGTAAAATTTAATAGAGGCAGAAGCAGAGGTGCAGGGAGATCGATGACTGGCCTGAGGTCCCCCAGGATCAGGGTGTGCTGGCGCGGTGCTGCCCCGGGCACACACGGGTAGCGTGGTGTGAGGATGCTCTCCTCAGCTCGGGGTGATGGTGCTGAGCTCTGGCTGGGCAAGAGAGGGGTGGCACCGTGTGGAAGGGGCCATGCAAGCACTGGTCAGGAGGGCAGAGGGACAGCCGGGGAGACACCCTTTCAGTGGCTCATCCGGGCTGGGTTGGGTGGTCAGAGGTGGTCCCGCAGCAGCAGCACTGTAATCCTACCGTGTGGTACCTGACCTGCAGGTGTGGGCTTCTCACAGCCCTGTCACCTTTTGGCAGACAGAAGCTGAACAAAGCAGCAGCTATTCTGGTAAACTTGCACTTCTCCAGGCTCTAACTCTGCTTATGATGTCCTAGTTGTCTCAGTCCAGGTGTCCTCTCCACTAACGAGCTGCATGGACTGCATTTGCTCTTCTTTCTCCACTGTGCTTGTCGCGGTTATCCTTCCCATGGTTACTACTGCTGCTTTCATCCCGTAGTCTCCCTTCCAGATCCACTCTTCCTCTTCCTGCCTTTAATTTTTCTCCTGCTTTGAGATGCATATTGCCTTAGCTACTTTTCCCCTGCTGTGCTAAATTGGTCCTTGAGGAAGGCAGTGCCTTCCATCATCACGTATCACCGCTGATTTTCCCTTACAGAAAGGAATGGCTGCTGTCGAGGGGGTCCTGGCCTTGATGATCGGGGGCTTGATGTCTGTTATGGTTGTAGCCTTCAAATACATGAGCCAGAGAAATTTTCTTGTCTTGTGGTCTTTTTATTCTTTCTTGAAGGTGCACTGGTACACTGAGAATAAGGAACTTAAATTGAGCTGGCAGTGGCTTCTTTGTGATATCAGCAAGCGGGAATACAATATTCAGAGGGCAGCTCAGCGTTGCTCGTGATGTGAGATGCACCCCCACCCCACCAGCTGCCCCCCACCCAAAGCCTTAGCCGATGTTGCATACTTGGATGCTTTTAATAGTGGTGAGTGGGTGAGGCCATATCTTTTTGATGTAACTAAAGAAGCTCTTAAATAGTGAGCCTAATGGGGGGCTAAGATCAAGGAACTGTTAGGTTTTATTCCAGCCTTTGAGACCAGGGTGGTTGGTGGTACTGTGCACAGCGCTGCGTGCGAACCTGCGGTGGGAAGTGCTAATGTGAACTGGGACCTGCAGGCACAGCGTACGCTCCAGGTTTGTTGTGCTTGAACTTTCGGGTAGTGGAAAACAGGATCCATTTAGAAAAGGAGATGAGGAAAGGAAGACTGCTGAGGTGTTAAATAGACATAGGAAGGCAATGATAATTTAGAAATGGATTGTAGTTTCTATCTGTAGAGCAGTGACATATATACTTTTTGATACTTGGGAAATGTGAATTTATTTTCCGTGCTGTGCTCTAATAAAAGAATGGATCCATCTTTCCTAACCATGAAAATATAGATGGTCACTACACTGAAAACTCTTCTTTTTCATGTTTTGGTCACTTGTTATCCTATTTCCAATCATTTGAGGTTATTTGCATTAAGTGATGTCTGGAAACGTTACACCTTTTTTTGTTTGTTACTGGTATTTTGTGTAAATGCAGGCTACAGAGGTTCACGTAGTAGGTTTGTCAGAAAGATGAGGACGTGAAGGTAAATGATGTGGGGTTGGCTAGTCCTCATCTGCTGCCATCCTTGGAGACGTTCAAACCTCATCTGCTTTCAAAGCGGCCCTGCTGTGAGTAAAGGTTCCCAGATCACCTTCTAATGTTTCTTCCAACCAAAATTATTTTATGATTTGTGATAACCGAAATTAAGAAAAAAGTTTGACTTATTAATTTGTTCTGTCTAGGTATTTCTTCATCATATCTTTGCTTACTACTGCATTTCTGTGAGAATACCCCATTTTGATTAACTGCCTGGAAAGATTTCTGATTATTTAATGATATGCTTATGACTAATTCATGCTCCCTCCAGATGAGTGAGTCAAAATCCAGGCTAGCTGACTATGAGTTATGCAGCCAATCTGAAAATTCATTTTCATTTATTTTCTTAATCTGAAGTGCTAGTTTTATCCAGTATTTTTGTGTTCTCAAAAACAATGAGAATGCCATTTCTAAGCTTACCTTAGTAGAATAATGGTAATGTGCTTTGGAAACAGGAAAAACAGAAAGCAAACATTTACATTTCTAAACAAAGTATCTATCCAAGCAGGTAATCTCTCTGAGAAAGACGGAGGGAATGTCCGGAGGCTGACAGCAGCCCATGAAGTCGGGGAGCAGTAAGAACGGCAGGGAAGGGTAGCAACTCTGTGTATATCTCCAAACTGAAAGAACATACCATAACATTTTTCACTGCACTAGAAGTAGTTAAGTGCAAATTAAATGGGCTTCCAGGAAGACTTTCTATGCACATCAGAGTGTTTTCACGCTAGCAAACAACCTTATGGCTATCTTCACAGGGCTGTAGGATATAGCTGTGGTTGTGAGGGGTCTCTGGAGATCGCCTGGTGCCACCCCACTGCTCAAGCAGGGTCAGTGGCACCAGGCTGAGTTTTGAGTATCTCCATGGATGGAGAGTCTGCAGCCTCTCTGGGCAACATCCGCCAGTGTTTGACTGCCCTCACAGTGAAAAAATGTCTCCTTACGTTCAGATGGAGCTTCCTGTGTTTCAGCGTGTGCCCATTGCCTCTTGTCCTGTCAGTGGGCTGCCTCTTCTTCCTCCTTCCCATCAGGCACTACACACATGGATAAGACCCCCTTGAGCCTTCTCTTCTCTAGACTGAAGAGTCCCAGCTCTCTCAAACTCTCCTCATTCTCCAGCCTAGAGAACCAGTTCCCCAATGCAGAAGATGCAACAAACGTTTTCCTCTAAGATGACTTCCAACTCTCACCCGAGATTTGCCAACCTTGTGTTGCAACCTTGTGACTGCCAACTCAGTCTGTGGACACCCGGGGGTCTCTCAGAGGACCCGGTGTGCCCAACAGCCATGCCCACTGCCCGCAGCATTGCTGCAGAACCCAGCTGGGGTTGGCAGGGCTGCGGCTGAAGGCACGGCCCCGGTGCGAGTGAGCGGCTCGGTGGGTCTCTGCTTTGAGGGTGCTTCTGGGCAGAGGTGCCCGCCAAGCTCCCACCCGCTGCCAGCCAGCTGAATGGCCCGGTCACCCGCCCCAGATGTATTCGGGACATGTGAGCTCAGAGTCTCACCTCAGGTTTCTGTGTTTTACCTGAAAGTTTGATAGTCATGGGTTCTGGACTAAAACCGAGGGTGTGAGGCCGTTGGTTTTCTAGTGCAGCGAGCTGGGAGGGGAGAGGGCTGAGATCAATCAGTACGTGAGCTGCTGTGGGCGTACGGACATTCTCCTTATGGATAAAACCAGTTGTGAATTAAAACTGATTAGAAAAAAAGAAGAGCCACAAAAATGAGACTCTTTCTGATGACAGGATCAACTTCTATAAAACTATCCGCAGTTTAGAGTTTGCTGCCTTAAGAGGCAAAGAGCAATCTTGATTTAAAACAAACAAATAAATCTCCCTTTTTTCCTGTTTGCTTATGCCACTATTCCCACTATGTAATCTGAGCATAAGGGAAAGCACACTGCTAAACTTTCTGAAGCCTTCATTTAGCATCTGCATGAAGAACTTTAAAAGAAATAGTACAAACAAGTTGAATGTATATAAGGAGTCTTGGAAGATTATATCACAGATAAGGAAAATGCTTAGGATTTTCTTTTTGTATGTGTAATGCCT
Organism: Xenus cinereus; assembly: GCA_025774025.1. Classification (NCBI taxonomy): domain Eukaryota; kingdom Metazoa; phylum Chordata; class Aves; order Charadriiformes; family Scolopacidae; genus Xenus; species Xenus cinereus. The sequence continues at coordinate 34,864,077 of JAOXJK010000004.1, read as the reverse complement.
TTGCAACCTACTCGCAACATTATTCCCTGCATGAGGGCCCCCTAATTATTTCATCATGCAGCAGGAAATTCTGGTAGGTCATATATAAACAGCCCGAGGCAGAGACCTCTTCATCAGATAGAGCGTGACATCTGACATCTGTGCAGCCTGCCGTTCGCATGCCACAATTAGCCAGGCAGCCCAAACACTAACGCAGGAGCAACTGGGAGCGTGGGGCTAACTGGTGGTGGCAAAGGTCTCCCCAAGTCCAAAACTAGAACTCCTGCATCCCGTCCCTTTCCCGATGGCCACGTCTCGCCCCAGGCAGGCTCGGTCACGGCGGTTGTCCAGCCTGTCCTGATGGGGTGGGATCCTGGCCCTGCTATGTGCAGAGGTTCTCCCCGAGGCCGGGGGGATGCCTGCACCCCTTTGTTTGCAGAGCAGAAGCCGGGTGCCGTGGAGGCTGTGCCACGGGCAGACTGGTGGAGCTGGCAGAGAATGAGCCTGGCAGAGGAATGAGCCCGGCAGTGGAATGAGCCCAGCAGAGGAACGGTGCGGCCACTGCTCCAGCCAGGCTCAGCCCAGCACCACACTGGGAGCACTGGTCCAAAGGCACCAGCTCCCAGTGCTGCCAGCTGAGAGCCTGAAGTGCCGTGGTGAAGGGTGTCTGGAAGTGGGAAACGGCTGAAAATCAGGTGACAGTGATGGATTAGGGCTTTGCGTCCAACATGATCCATGGCTGCTTATTTTTTCTTCTCATTGTACTTATTTTTATGGTTCCTCAGCAAAAAGGCAGATTATTTTTCCTTAAATGAGTAGTGGTCGGTGGTGTTTCCTTGCTATAGCAAATGGGTTCTCAGGGGAATTGTTGCAAGGAGCAGCCTGGCGAGGCGTTCGGGAAGCATAGGGAAAGCACGTACCGGCAGTCACCACTCCGCACTTCGGTGTTTCTCCCCTGAAATTCCCTCATCTCCACACACCCCTTCCCGTGCCAGTGTGCCCACGCTGTGCTGTGTGTCCAGGAGAATGGCAACGGCATTGCTAGCTCTGACACCGGGTCACTTCATGTGTCTTTCTTGGTTGAAAGTAATAGACCACATGAAAAACAAAGGAAAGTTCTCTGAAAGAACGTTTTGGGGAACGGCAGTTCCCTGATATGACATGTACTTTTCCCTACAGTGTATGTTTCCACTGTCTTCAAATATACAACTCTATTTCTTCATTATTGTTATTGTTCAGATATTGGATTCTGTTTTCATATGTCTTGGCAGTTTTGAATCAAATAAGAAAGTTTTTTTACATGTTTTTTGACTTTGGCTTTAACCTTAAGCCCAGTCCTAAAAAAATCTATGTTCAGCAGTTTTCTGCACTCTGTCCAAATGTATTTACACAGGAAAATGTTCTTAATGCATTTAAGGACATGATAATTTCCACAAGTTTTAAGAAATTGAGGATAGTAACAGTACTTGAAAACAGACCTTTAGTGTTAATGCTAAACTGCTGAGGCTTGAGCTCTGCTGGCTCTCTCACTACCAAATCTTCTTCAGACAAACAATTCATAATCAGTCTTTTGTCAAATTTCAGTCATTTAGTAATGCTAAGGATTTCCTGAAAAGTCAACTTTTTTTTTTTTTTCCCCATGGGTGACTGAATCAGGTTAAGTTTTTTTTCTGGAATCAGCTATTTTAAAATCAAAGTGTGTGACTTCCTATTTTCTTCTGTTGTTTTCTGATGTGCTTTTTACATTAGTTACATTTGTAATCAGATAATTTCTCATTAACCCTTTTTTCTAACCTACCACTCCTTTATTGCATCATCATGAGCTTCAGTATGCATGCATTCACTTTTCATTTGAAGACTGTAACACAGAACATTTTTTGCACTTAGTGGAATTTTAAAATTTAATCTCTGAAGCGGACTTTCCACAGCCTCCATCTACATCTTAAGGCTCTCTGGTAATCCTTGTGTACATGTGCTTATTCCTGGACTCGATGATCCTTATGGGTCCTTTCCAACTCAAGATCTTCTATGAAGCTATGACTTGTTTTACAGAACTTTTAAGGTGAAATTTTGATTTACTTAGAGCTTCCTCTGCTCTATTTTGCAGCCTGGAACCTAGACATTTAGCTGGACACAACATAATTTTTATTTTTCATTAATCCGTGAACAAGAACAATATGCTGTGAAGTTCAGGCTAATATTGCCAATGGCAAATGATGGTGCATTGCCAAAGTTCAAAGCATCCGGTTTATTGTTGTCTTGAAAATTACCAAATAAATAGATTACTTGCACCTCCAATTATTACTGAAGAAATAGTGGCCACAGAGGGGAGGAAAAAAGCCCCTCTCAGTGAAGTTTTTAGTCACTTTTCAATGTAAAGAGAAGCTAGTATGCTATTCACAATGCAAAAGCTCATTTCCCCAAGATTCAGCTATTGGAAGACATGACTATTAGATTCACTGTAATCTACACTGCTGAATACAGAACTCTCCTGTAGCTTCAGCAGTCATCTTGGCATTTTCTGTGTTTTAAAAAATTTCACAAACATTTGTTTTATTTTTAGAAGCTACACTAGACTTATTGGTGTGATTCCCTCTGTTTTGCACTGTTGTACGTCTGATAGGTCATGATAGGCAATTGGGGAGCTTCTGCATAAACTCCCCTTGTGGCCTCGGAGCAATTATTGCTGATCCTTGTAAAATGACTCCTCTGCTCCTGCCGGGAAGGGCGAAACGGCGTCTCTGTTTGTGGGTTACCCTCGCAGCCCCTTTCACAAACCTGGTCACGATCCAGTTAGGGATGTAATTTGCAATCTGCTTAAATAAGTCTGTGATAAATACAATTACAATGTAAGTAAGAGGCACAGGTTGGGTTGTGATCGCTGTTCCTGTTGGTTCTCCTCTGTGCTGATGGATATATCCCAGACACGGTGTATTACAAAGCAGTGTCACATGATATGTACATAGGAAAACTTGCTTGTTTCCAAAGTAATCCTATCTGTAGTGCTTTTAGGTAAACTACAGTTATTCTGGCAATACTTCTCAAAGAATTTCTCCCTAATTTTCAGCAGTTTTCAGAGTAATTTCCTTCTGTTGCTGGCTCCACTCTGTGAGTTTCTCACACTCCCGCAGTCCCAGGGGCTCAGGACATGGCCTTGCCCCAGGGAGCCAGAGCTGCCCTCAAGATGTACCCCGCTGACATGGCAAGGCCTGTCAGAGCTCCCCTGGGCCTCCTCCCGAGGGGCCAGGAGTGGCCGAGCTGTCACCCTGGACCCCCAAGCCTCGAACAGGCAGTGCCTGTCCCTGCGAGCACCGAGTGAGGCCTCCGCCATGGCTGGGCCTGCCCCGTGCCTGGTCACACGGGCAGAGGCAAAGGGGGTGCTGGAGCAGGCCCGGTCTCAGACACCAAACCACGTACCTGGGTTTTATTTGAATAAAAATAAAATGTGAATAAAAACCTTGGGCCGGGGTGAGGGCTTTGGGGTTAATGTATATTAAAAGAGTGTGTTTCTTTGGGCTTAATTTCACATTGAAAATAAGATTTAACCTGCCCCGTGTCGGGCGTGGACACGCACCCCGTTGTGGGAGTCCGGACCCCGGGAGCAGCGCCTGGAGAGGTGGGGGGCTGGGGGCAGCTGGACACCGGCCACGGCCAGTGGTGGCCATGCTGCTGGTGGTGCCAGTCCCCCTGACACCCTCGTGCCGCCTGGTGTCGCCTGTGCCCGGGCAGAGGTGGCCTTGGGGCACTGCAGGAGGCTGCAGGGGGCCCGAGAGGACGGGAAGGAAGGGTCTCCCAGTGCTGGAGGGCCGGCCGTGTCAGGGCCCTGCTGGCCCTGGGCAGCCTCTCACGGGGTCTCACCCACCCGCCCATTGCTCTGCCCACGGACCTGGGGCCCGTCAGCCCACACCAGGGTCACCCTCCTTGGCCCTGGCAGCCCTGCCCCGTGGCGGCTTCTCCTGGTGCTGCAGCCGGAGGCCATGCCAGGGAAGGGGAGGACAGGGAGGGGAAGGTTGCTCTGGCCAGGTTTGGGGACAAAATACGGGGGAGAACAAGGGACGATGGGAGACCCGGCTTTTGTCAGGGAAGCCATGGGCACCTGACAAGGCAGCGAGGCTGGGCAGGGTGAACTGCCTGCTCGGTCTGAGGATGTGGTGAGCAGAGGCTGAGCAACGTGGAGCTCAAAGCTGCTGTCTTGGGAAACCGTGCCAAGAATGACACACCCTGTGGAAAAAAACACAGCCCAAGGCAATGGCTGTCATCTGGAAAAGGCTATGGATGACGTCTGGGAGGACTGGGGCTGGGGAAAGAGTGTGGCAGAGATGGAGGCTCTGTGGAGAGCCGGAGGCCGCTACGGGCAGCCATGAGTGTCCCCGCAGAGGCAGGAGACGGCAGCTGCTCGGTGCTCACATGGCTGGGAACCTGCACCAGACACAGGGAGAGACAGTTCCTAACGGATCCCACTGCTGGCCAAGGCCTTAGTCCTGCCCATAGGTACATGCAGTGAAAAGGCAGCAGTTCTGGGACATGCCCTTTTGTAGCAGGGCACCAGAACGGGGTTCCCAAATCCTACACCCCGATGCTGCCTTGCCCAAGGCAGAGCCAGGCGTGATGCTGTGCCGCTCTGTCGGCTGGAGATCTGGTGGGGGGCAGAAGAGCTACAGCAGGACCAGGTGCCACCCATGGGGGAGATTCAAGAAATGATGCACAAATCCTCATTTCTAATCCATTTATAATACACAATGGATCATATTTTAATGCCACTACTACAGTTACAGGAAGAGTTCAATGCCTGATAGATCCCAGAGACTCCGTAGGAGTGGCAGTCTACCTGAACACGGTGCCTTACCTAGGGACAGACTTTCACCAGCGACTCCATCATCCCTCCCTTACGTGAGGGATCCCTTCCATGCTGGAGGCAGGCTTTTGTGGCACTTTCTCTATCGATAAGAATATTGGTAAGATCCTTCTGCTATTTGGCCACCTGTTTTCACTAAGAATTTGGGAGAAGGTTGTCTATTCCTCCATCAGAGTTAGATGAGATTGGTGAGGGGTTACAAGCTGACTGTGTGGGGACTGGTTGGGAGATTGTGCATATGAGAATATACACTACTGTACTTTGTCAGTTAGCCTTATTTGTTAGGAAACTGAGCTGAATACTTGGTCCATTTTTTCCTGAGTAACTTTGCAGAGAGAACACTTTCCATTTCCCGGAGCAGGAGAAGTTCAGGAGAGATGGCCAATACTAAAAATATTTTCCTCTTCCTGGTGTTTCAGGTTCTGCCAGGTGCCTTTAGAAAAACAGGTCACACACTTGTGCATGTAGGGGGTTGGTCTGGGAGAGGGCTTCTGCCCACTGCCATTTTGCTTGGTACCTGAGAGACTTCCCCAAAAAATGGAACGGGCTTTTGGTGGTCTTGAGGAATCATGATTCTGGCTAAAGTGAAGCAAATAACATGCAACTTTATGTAGGAAAATAGCAGACCTGGGATGGATGTGAACACATCAAGCTGTCGCTGATGTATGGCATCAGTGGAGAAGAAACGGGTACCAAGATGGATGATGAAGAGTGCAGGGAAACTGGTGTCTTTGATCTTGCTGCTGGGAGAAGCACTGTGTGAAGGTGTCCTGGCTGAGTGAAGTGTTTGAGAACCTAGAGGAAGGCAGCTCTGTGTCTGAGTTAGCCATGCTCTCAGGGCTGAGTAATGCTGTCATGATGATTGATTGTTAATTGTTTTTACTCTTAATTGTTCTGGGAAATGCTGGTATGGGAGATCAGGAAAGGTTGTTGCATGCCTGCTTCAGTAATGGTGAAACGCATGGGATCCAAGCGCCCATTAAATCCCAGCCTGATTACTGCGTGAGTTCAGCACGCGCTTGGGGTATTTTAGAGCTGGCAGGCGTGGAAGTTCAGGCAGGCCTTCTTGGTTCTCTGCAAGGAGTGTGATTTTTTGATTGTGAGACTGAAACACATGGCTTAAATGAAGCCTTTGCTCATGTTGTAGCAAGTATGGCAGGTACCTTTTGGGCAGTGATACGATAGAGTAAAAAAATACGATTAATTGTCACTCTGTCTCTAATGTCTATGAACCTCTTAAATCCAACACCCTATGAGGTGTGTGGCACCCTGTGAGGATGTGGTGGGTAATGCTGTAGACTCCAGCGGTGTGCACGGCAACGGGCTTTTGTCCAGCGTTTGCGTGGAACCTCCTACAAATGTAGAAAGAAAGTAGTGCAGTGGGTGGAGGTGGAATTCAGTGTCGTGGCACCTGGGCAGCCCTGGTGGAGATCTCAGTCTGAGCTTGATGTTGCTTACCTGTGCCTTTAAAAATCCTTCACTAATGAAAGTTGAAATTTAATCATTAGTAATTATGTCATCAGCACCATCTGTTGGAAGTAGTTGAGACTCAAGATGCTGAAGCTTTTTGAGTAATTTTGCCCTTCTGCAACAGAAAGTGTGTGCAACGAATACCTCCTGTGGTTGTCTTAAAGATCTTTATCTTCTCTTAATATTTCTTCTCTCTGCACCAAAGTCCTATAATTATTGCTGAAGGGGAATGAGAAATGTCTAGTCTTTAATAGGCATTACAAAAGTTTATGGACAGAGAGAATTATTATTGGAGAGGTAGAGGAAGAGAGCTGTATTCCTGTTGAAAAGATCAAAAGGTACATATGTTGAAGCTAAAACCTAAAATAAAAATTCTTTATATGGATGGAAATTTCATGAATGACTTTCTTTTCCTTTTTCCCTCTTCTTTAATGAAGAACACAAGTGCAGATTCAAACACTCTTGAGTACTGGGGCAGGCAGGGGGTTGATTAGAGTTCTCTAATTATAACTAATGACAGAAATAACATAGGCTTCTGTTTTGCCTGGATGATACATGAGTTGATCCGCCTTACATCAATACAGCATGTCTCCCCTTGTTTTCATACGGCGGATGATGCAAACCCACCTCAGTAAGCCGTGCTGCCATTCCAGGTCCTGGGGCACTGGCCACCTTGGTCTGTCCCCCAGCTCCCGGGGCTGCTCACCGGGTTCTCGGTGGCATGGAATGGTCCCCAGCGCCAATGTAGCAGCGGGAACTTGAGATGAGAGCTGTGCTGGGTGTACCTGCTGTCATTTCAGCTGCAGCCTGTTACTGGGCTGAGACTGACGTCTTGCTCAGGGCTCTGTCTGACTCCAGATGCTCCCAATTGGGCTTTTTGGTGCCTCCAGGTGTTGTGCTGCATTAGCAGTTACAGGCAGGCAGAATCCCTCTGACTGGACCTGGGGATGCTACTTCTGTGGTGCTGTTCCGAGACTCCTCGTGTGTATTTTAGTATTTACTCAAACGTCGATCTGTGTGCGGTTCCCTAGGAAGCACAGGCCAGGAGAAATGGCTTTTTGTTTGAACACAGTCAGAACAAGATACGTACAAAGGCATTTCTTGCCCCAGTCCGCGCTCTCCAGGTGCTCCTCGCTCAGCGGGGCTGTTGGGTCTCCCCGTGCGGAGCAGCAGCCGTGCCTGGGGCCGGGGCATCTCCTCCCTGGGCAGGGACCTCCTTCTGCACAGTGACTCCTTCTGCCTGGCTGTCAGCCTGATACGGGGCACTGCTTCTAAACACGGGCTTGCATCACCAATCCTATTGAAAAACACATCTTCTAATCCTGTTTGTTTTGCCTGCTAATGAACATATTCACCGAAACAGGCATCTGGTGCCCTGAGGCAGAATCCTAACACCGAGGGAAACAAAAATGACAAATATTTTTGTTATGTGTAATTCTCCGTCAATGCTTGTATAACTCAATTCCCCGGGTAGCTGTGGGTGGAACTACAGAGCCAAAAGCATCCTCAAGGCAGTACCTTCTCCCAGGGGAACAGGCCCCGCGTTGGGAGGGCACTGAAGGGAGGATGAAGTGGGAGAGCAGGAGGTGTGCCCGAGTGGGCTCCGGCTCTTTGTCTGACAGTGCCCGTTCCGGCCCGGCCGTGGGGGCCTGTGCTGTGCGAGAGGCTGCCCACACAGCCCTCCCCCTGTGCTCCCCCTGCGCCCCCTCCCATCCCCACTGCTGGCCCTGGGGACCTGTGGGGCACAGAGGGAGCTGCAGGGAGAGATGGGGGTTCATCTCAGTAAAGACCACGAGAACGGCGAGGTGGAGGAGCAGTGCAGAAGGAAAGCAGCGATCTGGCATACAGACCACAACAACTGAGCTCTTTTTTAATTTTTAATTTCTCCAGGGAATCACATGTTTATTAAAATGTTGAAATCTATTGTCTCACACTTCCTTTAGGCTAATCCCAGAATTTGCTAGAAATATCCCCTCTTGTAGAGCATACGTTGTAAATCCTACTATGTTTAAATAGGGTTCATAGTAGAAGTTGGTGAAATTCAACATTTAAGCTTTGCATTCACGGGTTTGTGCGAATAGCGTGGCTTTGCTCAAGGTGAGAGTATCCACGCACAGATACTGCATAGTTCCTTAAACCTCAGGAGAAATGAGTATGTGCAATACATGTGGTTAAGTGTAACTATGAAGTAGCCCAAAAAACTGTTTCGTAAAACATGATTTTTAATGTTTTACTGCAGGACACAAAGAACCAGAACCAATGTTTTTGCTTGATGTGGCATGCAGAACAGGAGTAACTTCAGGCTGCTGCACAAGAACAATCAGAAACTTCTCAAATGAATGAAATGTTTGCAGTGTAAGTGTTTTTCTTGTTTTAGACATTTACATTTTAACGTCCAGTCTGACCTTCCCTGACTCCTCCGTGCGGGTGCCGGAGCCCCTCGCAGCAGCTCCCCCCAGGGCTTGGCAGCCCCTGGGGACAGAAGCACAGCAAGCTCTTGGGCTGTGCTCAGCAGCAGGACCCCACTGCCCGTCGGGGACAGGTTTGTGACCGGGAAAGCAGAATATAGGAGAAAGAAGGAAAGTGGTGGAAAATCAAAAAAGAAGTGAAATCTTTCGAAAGTCAATAATCTCATCTCCCTATTGTCTTGTTGCTGTTTGCAGACTGAGTCAGAAAGAGCTGTTTGTTGCACCCAACCCCAGGGGTGGCCCTTACATTGGAAGAAGCACAGCCGTGTGTCACCTGTGGTGTGTCACCCCAGCTTCTCCTGTGTTTGCAGGCAGGGGGTCCTCTCTGCAGAAGCATCTGGTCAGTGCGGGTCCTACGCTGGGTGACTTTTCCAGGAATAATTGTGTATCCCTCCCCACAGTGACAGTGGCTGCTAATTGATCTTGCCATTTGGTGGAGTAAATTACAGGGTGTGGAAGTTATGGCATGGCCTGATGGCTGGTTAAAGCCGACATCCTCTAATAAACTGTAGTTACCTTCATGGTCTCATTAACTATGATTAGCGGGTATTTTGCAAATTAAGGTGACAGTGAGGGCAGTCCAGTAGAGGAGATATTTACAGTAGAGAAGGCAACTGAATTTTAGAGGAGCCTGATTCTTGCAAGAAACTTAAAACTTGAAATGTGCCTTTAGTTTAATTCTTCAGTCTTTTTCAGATTAAGACAATACAACATGCAGCTTACTTTTTAGTTAAAGCATTTGAGCAACATACTCTTCCTTGGTTACACCCTTGCTTATGCCTTAAGTCCATATGTTTTAGACAATGAGGGCTGTGAAATGACTCTTGTATTAAGTGAAATAGTTGTTTTGTTTTGTTTTTTAAAGTCCCCTGGTTAGGGTCTGAAGATGGGATAAATTGCATTTCTGCTTTGGTGGTCAGAGGAAATTCAGAGACATGTACCTTCATTAAAAACAATGCATTTATTAAGTTTCTATCAAATAGACATCTATTTATTTATAAATTATATTTATAATTTGTATTTACTTGTACTATATTTATATTTTATTTATAATAGACCAGTCTGTCAGATAGACCAGTCTATCAGATAGGTGTGCCTTTGGGTCTCCCTGTAGCGGGCGACTTGTGCATCGTGCTGGCATCCCTGCAGTCTCTCAGAGGAGTTCTGTATCTCTTTGGTTGGTGATAAACTGTCCCCGCAGGTTAAAACCCTGCAGTCTGAGCAGCGTGTGTTGTAGGTACTTTCACCCATACCAGCTGAACATTTGCAGAAGGCTGTAAGTAGCCCATTGCCCCAAAGAACTCTAATAGTCTGAGAATTGATTAACAGTTGATAGAAATGTTTTTAATCGTTTACCAGCTTTTATGAACTACTCAAAAATGGAACTTCCATAAAAAGCCTGATTTATTTATTTTTTTAAACTCCCTAGAAGGGACTTAAATTCCATGTTTAGTGGGAACTGATACAGCATAGAAGCAACCGCAAGACAATAAAAATATAGTGATGTAAATTAAAAGCATGAAATCACAGAATAGAGAGATCGTAGGGGAAAACGGTGTAGCTAAGGAAAAAGCTAGGCTTTCCCAGGAGCAGTTTCAGTTTTTGGTTCTATGCTGATCTTCTGTGTGCTGTAGGGAGTGTCATCATGCAGAAAGTGGCATATTAAAATTGAGATACAGCTTAACTGAGTCTATAATGACCCACTGTAAAAAGCCCTTTGAACATATAAGCTGCTGATCACCACGGGCAATTCCTTCTGGGTTTATTTCTGCTTCTGGCCACGTTATATTTCTGGGAGGAGTATCCAGATATTTTCCCAAGCTGTCATGTTTCCTGTTACTCCTTTCAGCTCACAACCGGTGAATTCAAGTTGTGTGTGGTATTTATTTTTGTTGTTTAAAACCAGTTGAAAAATGTTGAGAATTCTGCTAAATGGGACATCTTGCCTGTTTAAAGCTGCCCATTATAGACCTTGCTGTATCAAGGCCAAGTAAGTTTAATAGTCTAGTTTTGGTTGTATCACTTTATAGTTTAAGGGATTAGTTCTGCTGAGCTGTGTGATCATCTTCTCCTCCTTGCTTTTAAGACTGAAGTAAGGACTAGGGCTCATTGTGCTATGCACTTGAATGAATATATATAATAAAAAAGACTCCCTTGTTCCAAAACCATAGCAAGGGGGACTGCAGGGGGTGCTTGAGATCATCTTTACCTATCCTTCCAAAATAGGCTCCCCTTTCCATTCTGACCTTCCTTTTGGCTTTAAGATGCAATGCCCTGCAAACGCCTTCTGCACTCGTTAATATTTTATGTTACTTGTAGGGCTGAGGAGTGACACTGAGTCGCTGATAACGCTGCAAATGTCAGTTGCCAATGCAACATATTACTTGGGGCTCTCTCTGGCTTCCCTTTGCCTGCCCTTGGAAGTGGTTGCTGGAGGCTTTGGCAGGGAGTTTGGGGATGACTCACCAGCAGAGCAGCAGAAACAGAGAGAAAGCAGATGAGAGATAGATGGCTTTTTCCCTCCCCCCCCCCCCTTTTTTTTTTTAATATGAGTTTACATGAAAATTACTCTCTGTTGGGCCGGGAGGGAAAGCAATGATTGGAATTGTGTCCTGTGGCTGACTTCAGTGCCTGCCCTTAGGCTAGTTAGGAGGGAGGGGATTTGGTTTGAAGCAAGACAAGGCTTCCCATCCAGCTGAGCTTTGTTATCCTCAGTAAGCACTGGGTGTGCTACGGTTTGTTGGGGATAGCTCTTCATAGCCCTCTACACAAAATATCATACCTTTGGCATTTAAAGAAGGCATAAAGCCTTGTCTATAAAATTCTCTAATTCTGTGTGACTGTGAAGAGCCAAGTCCTTAAAGAAAGGAGGTCTTGGGAAATAAGACCTGTCTGCAATACTGTTGAAAGTCTTGCAGTATCTATGAGACATGTCTGAAACATAAACTTGAATGGACAAGTATATTGAAGGACAACATCCTTGTTATCCAGGACCATATGTTCAGCTGTTAGGGGAAGTTTTCTGGTGCGGTCTGCACCAGGCAGCCTCCTGGGTGACCAGCTCTTCCCTGGACATATAAATGCAATTGTCAACTGCTGAAAGTTTAAACTTTGTCCAAAAGTAGTTATTATAAACATCAGATATGTTATAGAATAATACAAAAGCAAAGAAGAATAATTATTATCACTGCAAGTAAAATATACATCAGTGACACTAGGGGTATGACCTGGTTCTCTCCTGGTACAACCCCTACAATCTGAATTAAAGACAACAGATGCATCTGGTCCAAAGTATTTCTATTTGCCACCAATGAAACAATGAATATCTACAGTGCTTTCACTGCCAGCATTTTTTTCCATTTCCCTGTGGTGATCCTTTCATGGCTAGTGGCTGCACACACCAAGACACAATAAAATCTTTCCCTTATAGGGGAAGTTTGTAAATAGAAGTAACCCGGCCAGGAAACTGCTTCTAAATATTGAAGAGATCTCACATTGCGGTGATTTTGACAGCACTGGTGTTGCAATGGCAGCTGGTGGGAAACACCAGCTTGGGCCAGCGAGACTCCTCTCATTCTTCCACCTCTCGTATTCTCTCCTAGAATCTAGTCTTGAGGTCAGTAGTTTTTGGTGGCCAGGAGAGCCAGTGAATTCAGAGCAGGGGTCCAGGAGCAGCAAACGGGAGCGGTTGGCTTGGGACTGATGTGGCAGCAGCTTCTCATCCCCCGGGGAGTGTGTGTCCACGTGTTTATCCAGGATAGCGCTTCCCGCCAGCCACCTGGTGACCGTAAGGAACAGAGAAGGGCTCATGTGTATTGAAACCAGAATGAGTCTGAGAGGAAATAATTTTGGCAAAGGGTGATACGAGAGGCTTTACTGGGGTAGTGCCGGGTGTCTGCTGTAGGGCCTCAGGGTTGGATTCGAAAACAGAGGGAGATCTCCCCAATGTTATTAGAGAGATAAGCAGTACCAGTAATTGTATCATTATGGGAGACTCTTAACTTTCCAGATACAGATCAGAGAGCAAATGCTACTAATAATTACAGGGTCCAGATAGCTCTGCTTGTGTTGCTCTCTAGGTTTCTTTGTGTGGAAGAGCTTTGGAATTTCTTTAAATCAAAAGTGTAAAAACTATCGGGGATCTGTATGGCAGAGAGAGAAAAAAGCGTTGTGGGGAATGACTCCAGATTGAACTGGATAAATACCTGAAAAGGACACTATGAATAAGTAAAGAGCCTGTGATGAAAAGAGAAGATATTGATCCAACAAAATAGTTGTGTCTTAGAGATAAAAACTGCAAGGTAAAGTGAAGCTACCAAAGGCTATGTAAGCTGTATTTTTATGAGGGAAATTCAAAGTTTCTTCAATCAAGTCTGCACTAAGACTGGAAAAAGAAGTAAAAAGTAACTTAAAATATAATTTCTTTTAAATATATTGATCGTAAACTGGTATCATAATAAACTAGCGCTTTGTCCAAGTTTCCCATAAATATTATTTCAGCCTTGTGTGCAGATGCTGGATGGCCAATGGGATGAAAGGACAGGGAAGAAGACCTACCTTAGAGACAGTCTGCGGTGGGTTGTCCCCAGCCAGGCACTGAGCTCGCTCCTCACCCTGCAGCGGGACAGAGGCGAGAATCAGAAGGGCAAAAGCCGGAAAAAATAGAGGGTATAGATAAAGACAGTTCAAGTGAAGGGAGGATTAAAAAAAAAAACACAAAAACAACAGAAAAAAAAGTGATGCAAAGTCACCTTACCACCTCTCTCCAGCAGACTGATGTGATGCGCTTTAGTAAAACTGCAGAGGCAGTACTGTGTGATCAGAGACTAGTGGTCATGTAACCCCGAGCAGAATGAGGAGGCGTTCGGAGGAGGTGGCCAGTGGCTGCTGGGTAGTCAATCAGGCCAGGAAAGCAGAAGTAGCTTTTCTTTGGAACAGATGATGAAAGGGGCAGAGATAAATGACAAATGGGATAAAATCCAGCATGAATTTAGCAGAGGCAGGTCATCCCACACTTACGAGGTATCTTTTGTTTAAAGGAGGATCCTCTTCCTTCTTTGTGGAGTCTCCATCCTTGGAGATATTAAAAATCCGACTGGACATGGGCCTGAGCAACTGGCTTTGAGTGGCCCTGTCTGAGCAGGGGGGTGGGACCAGATGATCTCCAGGGGTCCCTTTCAACCTCGGCCAGTCAGTGGTTTGGTGAGAAGGACATGCTCAGGGTGAGAAAGTGAGGGGGACATTGGGCTGGATGGACCTGTCACCCCTTCCGAGGGTGGTGTTATCATCCATGGAGATGTCCCAGAGGGATGGGTTTCCCCAGGATATGCAGGACCGTGATGGTCCTGCGTACCCAGAAGTGTGCAGCCACCCCATGCGGAGTGTCTGGAGTTATCACCGGCATTGATGGGTCTTGCAGAAGGGTGTGAGGGGTAGTGCCTCGGTCACAAAACTGCTGTCCCGGGGGATTTTGGTGACTCAGTTGCTGACATTGGAGCATCTGGCCGAGCTCCAGGCCTGCTGCCTTAGTTCATCCTGGCTGTGCTAGTGGCATGCGTGACTCCTTCCAGCCCAGGTGCCAAGAGGTGTTGGGTGAGGTGTGTTCATATCCCAAGTCTGCATCTGAGCACTTTTGTGAAAGCGGAGCAAAAAATTAGCTAGACCTGTTTGAAATTGTTCAAAAGGTTCTTCTGGGGGGAAACACCTTTCTTCCACTTTTTTCCTCTGCTAAAAGAGTGAATAGTCACTTACAGTTAAGTTCCAGAGGTGTTACCACCGCGTGAAAAATGATTTCTCAGGTGATTGACAGATGGAATCTCTTCTCCTTGGGTATTTCAAAGAAACCCCCAAAACCATTGAAGAAACACGTTAAAAAAACCAAACAAACCTCATCACTCTTGTTGTTTCCCCAGCCCTGGGAGCTGAAAGCACCCCTTGGCCAGTCCCAGCACTCTGCTGTGGCTGCCCTGGCCCAACACAGCCATCCTCTTCCCAGAGGCGCCGCCTTGAGCAGTGAGGGCTACAGCAAGGTCCAAAACCAGATGGTGGCATGGGAGCCTAAATGACTCACAACTGAAAAGCTTTAGTCTTAAATTCCTCCCTCATGTTAGTCCGCCAAAGCCAATTAATTTGGCCTGCTGAGCCAGCATCCTCCTAAACTTTGCCAAATCTCTTTGGCTTGTTCCTGTTGCTTGCAAATGGTTTCAGAGCAAGTCTTCTTCCATTCCCTCCGGAGGTGGGTTCAGAGACCATGGTCAGTGGGCAAAGACTTGTTAGGAAAGGAGCTATACCCACCTAGAAATTTGCACTCAGCCTGAAGATATATTTTATTATGTATTACCAGTAGGGCTGATGAAGCTGGAAGGTTTTTAGAGGCAAATCTGTGAATCTGTGAAAATATCTAATTTTTGCCTGTTTGAATTTGCTACTTTTTGCTTGCATCAAATTCTGCCAGCTGTTACAAATGGTCTCTGCTCTGGAGAAGGGAAAGTAACATAGTGAGAAGACTAAACCAGCACACTGAGAAACCCTCACATAATTATCTTTACATAGTTTATTTTTTTAAGAAAATTTGCTGCTAGGATATTTATCTTTTCAGCAATTTCAGTGTTTTAAAAAAACAAGAATTGCACTCACTGAGGTCCACAAACGTTTGGCAGCAAAGCTTCTGCTCTGATGAAGAAGCACCGGATGGCTCAGCAAACGCCAGCCCGACAGGGTCCCTTCCCTCCGGGTCCCTGGTTCAAATCCAGAGCAGATCCACGACCACCAGCTGCTCTCTCTGGGGAAACGTGGTGGAGCTGCCCAAGGTGAGCCAAGCGCTGTGGTCCTCCCACCGACGGCCCCCCCTGCTGCTGCCCCAACCTTCAGTCGCCAAGGCAAGGCCAGGGGCTGGAAAGCAAGTGGGCTGAGAGAATATGGGGAGGATTAGGCAAGTGTCAGAGCGGGGCTGGGAAGCTCTCCCTGCCGGTACTGCTCTTTGAATTCCCTATTTCCATTGTAGATGCTTTGGTAAGTACCAGTGTCCTGCTGAGAGGGTGCTGCACAGCCTCGGCTCGCAGGCAGGGAGAGAAACAGAGAGGCTGTTCCCCCCGCCTTTTTTGCTTCCCACCCAGAAGTAACTCGAGCGAATTTCCTGGAGTTACTCCAGTTAAAAATTGGAGAAATAGGAGAGTCTTTGTTTAATGCAGTTTTTCAGAAATGCAATTTCTTGTGGCTTATGTCACCTTTCGGTGCCACCCGAATCGTTATGTAATGGAGTAATACTGTACTGATTGGAAATGCTTCGAACACTGTAATGCTAAAGTCAAAGTGAAATGGAAGAGAGCAGGAAAGGCCGAGCACTGGACTTGCCTTCAGCCGGGCACGTGTGCGGGGTGAGGGTGTTTGCTCTTGCGCCCGGTCTTTCTTTCCACAGGCTTCAGTTTGACTGTACTCAGGCTTTTCAGAAGCAAGAGCACCCTGCCAGGCACTTCAGGTGCTTTTCCCTGTGTTCCAGGCAGGAATATAGAACCACAGCACCGGTGCTGGGACCGACAGCGGGCCGAGGAGCCATCCCTCCTCTCCGAGAGCCGGGGCTCGCGGTGGGGGGCCAGGTCTCGCTGATCGCGGTGCCCCTCCTGTCTGTCTGTAATGCAATGCTGCATTTCCCTTGTGGAGGGGGAGAATGCCCTTACATCTGGTAATGATGTTATTCTTATTGCATTCGTGTGTTGCACTGCTGTACAGACCTTGAAAATATACATCCAGCCATCTGATCCAGCTTTTTTTTTTGCGATACACATTCGCTTACTCTTCAGCTCTCAGGCATATTGACTTAATTCCCTCTGTTTTCTAATGCTGTGTGTGGTTTAATCACATCCCCAGGAAGAGGTGTAATTATTAAACCACAGGAAAGTTAATGACTGGTATTTGCTCTTCAGCAGAACCCATTTTGGTGTCCGGGGTTTGGCATGTCATCCAATGGGAAAACCAGCTTGGGGACATAATCCTGAAACCACACATGATTTTCCAGTGATTTATACATCTTTTTTTCACATACTAGTTAGAACAATAGTTTTGCTGGTTATTTTAGAAAAGCATGTTTTTTCGATCAAGCTGCGCAGTGCTCACTGTGCAGCAGAAGGTAGTACCTGCTGAAAACCTTTCCCTGGAATTATCCCATGGTTCATATGGGGGATGGGTATTTCACCATATGCAAACTAGATTTTACATAAAATTTGCATACTTGTGTAAATGTTGCCTACAGTACTTGTCATTACACAAATGCATAATTCAGGGTTTTTTGTTAAATCAAGAGCTCCTAATGTACTTTGCTTATTATGTATAAAATCCCTAGGAAATTGGCTAACAATCGCTCAACGTTTTCTTTACTGACAGGATTTCCTGGCAGTCTCACTATAGCAGTTGGTTATTAGTAACTCTCTCTATGTCTAATGAATTCTGTTTAGCTAAAGATCCACTGAACTATATTAAATTTTATATTGGACAAAAGGGCAGGAATAGAACCCATTAGAAAATAGCTTTTCTGCATTCGTTCGGTATTTTATTTAGGAAATGATTATCTGGAATCAGATCTCTGCTTTTTGTCTCTGAGGTTCATTAAATGATGATGACCAAGCTGAGAAGCAGGTCCAGTTTAATAATTTTTGTTAATTGCCACAGGAAGTTTGCAAGCCAAACAAGAAATCCGTGAGCCCTGAGTCCCGGAATTGCTGCTGCCCCGGTCCCATCGCGGCACCCACGGGGCTCAGCCTGCCCCTGTCTCTGTGCTGCCACCCGTCAAACCCCGACATCGGACACGGGAGAGAGACTGTGCGTGCGGAGGGTAGGGAACAGCCAGGGTCTTGCTGTGGGGGTGACGGAGGCTTATGCGGGGGTTGTGCTTCGTCTGTTGTGTCTGAAGTCCTATGGAGAACAGGGAAGGGCATAGCAGTGACAGTTTGTTCGGGTAATAATGGTGTGAAATCAGGGAAAACACCCACGGAACAAGGCGCTATTCTGTGTGAGTAAAGGTATCGGAACTGCAATGAGTAAACCCCAGACAACCCTGCCTGTTTAAAGGGACTGGCTAATGATTCTGGAAATGAAGGATTAACAATATTTTCTGGAGTGAAAATGGCCACGGTTTGCCTTCTGTTTCACAGAGCAGAATAAACTAGAATTCAACTGTAAAATTACTTAGTTGTACACTGATACTCCTGCTTCTTGAGCATTTGTTCTGCTTCTTGAGAGACTTCTACTCTTACTGTGCAAGAAGTTCACTTTCTCCCCTTTTTAAAATGTTTAGTCTGAGCTTTATACAGGACTGCTCTTAAAAACTACAGAAACTGTAAAGGGCTGGCTCTGGGTTGATGCACAAAGTTGACACTAGTGTTGTTCACTACATTTCTTTAAAGCCTGTTTCTGATTTCATATATTTCAGTTCAAGAATGTCAAGATTCCTGATTTAAACTGGCTTCGAGGTCAAAAACAGTCTTTAAACTTTTGCTTAGGAACTTATTCTCATTTGTGCATCTAAGGGGACGTAAAGCCCTTCCACAGTGCAGTGGCAGACTGCATGTGGGTGTGAAGACTGCGTATGGTTCTGGACACTGGAGACTCAAGCTTGGGACAGAAGCTCATCCTCCCGAACACCTCATCCTCCTCCTCATCTTGGCAACTCAGCAAGGACAGGCAAAGCCTCCCCATCACTAACAAAATGTCATGTCCGTTCCCCCCTTTAGGCAGAGGTGAATTGCAGGAGTGAAGGTGATCCTCAGAGGAGGTGCTGCTTCTGCACATCCCCTTCTGACAGGGCCAAGAGAGGTGACACACCAAGAAGCCCACTGCCTACTGCCAGAGGTACGTGGCTGTGCACATCCGAACTCCAGAAAATCAGGTGATTTCTCAATGAAAATGTGCATGGCATGGGAATTGTTTCCATGTTGTAAGGAAGATGAAATCTAGGAATGTGATTTTGTTTTTCTACAAACAGGGCTCAAAAAAAAGAGGGTGGCACTGGGGAGTAGGGAAGCAGTTGTTCTGTTAGAAAGTTTGAAACTTGTTTTTGAAGCTAGAGAACATATTGGTTTTTTTTTTTTTTCCTCCACTCTATAAATAACTCTTGGCAGGCAGAAACAACCTTGATTGCATGAGATGAAGTAGAGCAACCAGCAGGCTCTACAGCAGAATAAATGGCACTGTGCCAAGAGCTTCATCAAATGAATAATAGCTTCCACTTGACAATCAGTAAAGTGCCTCTTCTCCTGTGGATTTAGTTTTTAATGATGATTAGAGAGGATGGGCCCCTAAAATTTCTCTGGTAGAAATGACCTCCTATTAATTTCTGTTACTTGAAATGCTGAATTTCAAAGCTATTTTACAGCTGCAAAACCAAAGGCACTGACATAAAGGAACTATTATCTTTGTAATTGTAGCAACAAGTACTAAATTTGTCATTGATTAACAGAGACTTTTTAACTTTATGATCCTTCTGTTGGCTATGTCCCTTACATAATGTTCTGAGCTTTCCAGATTGCCGTCCTTTGGAAGTAAAATGTTTGTTAGAATGTGAAAGTGTATCTTACAGACTAGAAACCCTTTCTATACTACTGCCTTTTCCTAATTTAATTCCTTCATGTGTTCTTCTAATCCTTGTGGTGGCAAAGGGCGTGTGTCAGTAGGTGTGGTGTGAGAGAGCCCTTCCCGGCTGCGGACTGGGGGTAAGTGGGTGTGATTTGTCCCTGGGGTGCCTCACACGCACCCAGGGCAAGTGAGTAACTCCCAGTTCTCATTTTCCCCACGAACAAAGGGATCTTCCCTGCTCCCGTGAGTGAAAAGACGCGGGGATTTTAATGCAGATGGAGTTTAATCGCCTTGAAAACCTGGACCTGCAAACACATCCCATGCCTCCTTCCCTTGCTTTGTTTTGTGTTGTTTAAAGCAAAGTTGTATAAAGAAACTTTGGTGAATGCTGTTACAGCCTCCATGGTGCTGTTTTAGTGGGGAGTTATCAGAGAGGCTGATTAGGTCTTGCCTCTTGATTAAAATGTAGAAGGAAATTACAGTCTAGTCTAGGCTTCTGTCCTTGGGCTGCTGCCGCTGGTGGTTTGGGACAACACACGCTGCACAGTGTTTAATAACACAGCGTAATTTTTCAAAGCTATAACCCACTCCGTACCATCGCCCCCGTGTTTGAAATGTCCCGGGGGTGCCCATTTCCTTGCTACCAAGGAGCCAAGACGTGCCTCGGGTCCCTATCAGTGTCCGTGCCCAGGGGCTGCTCCTCATCCAGGAGTGGGGACCAGGACCCCCTTCTCCTGCCCTGGGGTGGGCTCGGGGTGGGCAGGGTCCCTGGGGGCCCGGCTGAGCCTCCTGCTCCCTCGGGAAGGAGCGAACAGGGCAGACCACGGCAAGAAAGAAGGAGCAAATATTAATTAATGGTCTTACAGCAAGGCTGTTAGTGAACAAAATAAGTGCTGGAGGGAGGTAAAATAAACTTTCTTTTTCACATCCAAAGGGGGTTTTGGAGTGCCGTCTCCCTGTGCCACGCTGCGGCAGAGCATTAGCATTAGAGCATTGTAATGGGCAGGTTTTGTCGGTGCAGGTACTCAGCCGTGTTACACGCGGGGATGTGGCTGCCTCGGTTGTCTGGCTCGACCACCTGCATCGCGAGCTGGTCTGAATTGTGCTGATGGGAAGCTTTGACAGCTATTGATGGTACTTAGGAGAACGCTGCAGGGAAAAAATTGTGAGAAAAGACTTAAGAACGCTGTCCAGATTTCTGGATGTAAAGTCAGGGTGTGAGGAACCACTGGAAATAAAGAAAAAACAAGGCAGTCAGTAGTACCCACTTGATTAGAATATTTTAAAATATTTTGTGATGAATTTCATTTTTTGTTTGTTTTATGTTACATTTTTAGTATAAGTGATCATATTTTCGTAGTAAAAAACTTGCTTTGAACAAAAAAATGAAACTTTTCATTCGGACTATTGAAACAGGATTTTGAATTGGATATTGAAACTGGCAATTTGTCATAACCGACCTTTTCCCCCACATAAAAAATCAGTGTTGATGAATCAGCACATTTTTTAAATAAACATTTCTCTAGAAAGTCTTGGCAAGCAATGTAAGTATACAGAGCAGAGCACTCCAGCAGAGATAGTCATTTATTTCTGGAATGGGTCATTCTATATGTGTACTGTGGGAGTTGGGATTTTCTTCAGTTTTGCCATGAGTGAAAATTATTTTGCGAAGCTTTTCTGTAGATACTTGTTTTGGCTGCCTTTGTTTGCTGCCTGAAATTGTGTTTTTTGCAAAGTCAACAAAATAACTCAAACTAGGCATTTTGGTGTAAGAGCAAGCTTTGTTTCCAAGTCGAGACGCGGGGTGGTATGAACCTCGCCTATTGTTTGCGCTACAGGTGCTGTGTCTGTGGTACCCGCTGTTGTGAAGTCACACAGCACTTCTGGGGAAAGCGGGATGAAGGGAACAGCAGGAGAAGGGTGAGGTGGTGGTTCCCCCGTGACGGGAGCGGCGGGGGGCTCTGCCTCTCCCAGCAGAGCCTGGTGGAGAAGGCTGGGCTCCATCCCAGGGAAGGGAAGGGTGGTGAGATGGTGGTGGGCTTGCTGAGTGCCTTGAACGCTGCAGGGGCCATGGGTGTTTTCCTTTGACACAGCACTCCTGCCAGCTGTTAATCGCTTCTGGACACTGTTGGGCAGTTTGCAGGTGTCTGGCAGCCCCTGTTTGCGGTGCCAGATCTCACACAGGGATGTCCAGAGCCACGTTTGCTCCGATGAGTTCACAACAATGGGGACTCGGCATCCTGGGGACAGTGCACCATCCCAGAAGCTGCTCTGCTCACTGGGCCGTGGTGTGTGCCTCCACTGCCTTTGCAATGGGGTCACAGGCTGTGTTTTTTCCCCTTTAGCTACTGGGGCTTGTATTAAACACTTGCACAATTATATTTTTATGACATCGGCAGAAGTTGGCTTTCACTTAGCAAGTAGTGCCCTATCACTTCGAGTTCTCTCACAAATGGTGTGTGATCAGCTAACGCGTTTAAATCACATTTCTATGCCGTCAGACGTGTTCCAGGGAAGTTTCACCGAAACTCTTGGAGCTCTTACCAAGGTTTGGAGAACCCAACAGAATATCCAATGCTGACAACACTGAATTGCTTTTGTGGGATGCCACAACACTTCCAACATGTTTTCCCGCGTTAAATTCATAGGAATACGGCACTGTCTTGGACAGTGCTGTGCTGTAACTGTCAGTAAATACTTCTTTTACCCTGGTGACCTGTGTGCGACCAAGGCAGCACCGGGACAGTAACGCAGCCTTGGTGTGCAGGTTGGAGGCTGGGAAGGAAAGCAGAGGCGAAGATGTGTTCAGGAAATCAGATATCACTAGTGGGAATGACTTTTCTCAACAGGCAGAGGCTTCATAGCAAACACTGTAATCTACAAAGTTCATACTCAAATGAGATGGTAGCAAAAAGAGTGCTTTTACAAAGTCCCTCCTACTGGTAAATGTCCTTTGCATACTCATGCATCTTCAAGAAAATCCAGCATTTTATTTAGAAATTCATGACCCATTTGTCCGTCCTTTTTGTGCCTTCATCAAACAAGGATGTCCTGGTATTTACAGCAGGGCTTCAGTGTAAATGCTGGTGCTGTCGGGACACGCTTGGGAAGGCTGTTGCAGCCTAATTTTTGTGCTTTAATATAAAATTAAATATACCTGGGCTATCTCAAAGGCACTAGCATTGTCCACGGAACTTTAAATCACTGTACATCTGTGAAAGCCAAATCAGGTTGTGGTTAATGCCCTGCCAGGGATGTGCCAACACTCTGAGTCAAATTCAACCCAAACATGTTAAAAGTTTGAGTTTATTGTCTCAAGTTATGAGTATAGCTTTAACTCAAGGCAAATAAGAGAGCCAAAACCAGGTTAATGTGTCTTTAAAGCACACAAGAGTTTCCCTTGTGATTTTTTTTCCCTGCTTAAGTTTAGTTGAATAAAATAGCCAAAATACTCTGTAGGAATGATTAGCTTTAAAGTGTTTTATTCTAGTACTGTGGCTTGGATAATTTGTGGCAGCCTGGAACTCACAAAGTGGTCAAATGGTTTATTGCAGGTATTAGGAATAAAAATCAGCTTTAGAAACCAACCTCTTGAGAAATTCCTGTGATTTCGTCTTGTGGAAACTAATCGGACTCATTTGAAAAGCTTTGTCACGAACATAGATATATTTTGTAGATGGTCAAGTTTTAGAGATAATTCATAATTTTCCACAAGAAATCTAACTCTTCTGTGTCTTCATGCTTTTTATAATCAGTAAGAACAATTGTAATTATTTTTAATCATTAAGAACAACTAAGAACTAGTCCCCTTCTCTGGAGATTTTCAAGACCCGCCTCGATGCAGTCCTGAGTGATGTGCTCTGGGCAATCCTGCTTAGCAGGGGAGCTGGACTGGATGATCTCTAGAGGTCCCTTCCAACTCTGACAATTCCGTGAATCCGTAATTATTTTTCTTGAAGAATCTTTACTCTGCCAGTCTCCATTTTCTAGCTACCTTAAAGAAAAAGCAATTGGTCAGTGGTTTCAAAGACTTGTCAAGTCCTGAAGTCCTCTAAAACCTAAATGCACAAGAAGGAGGAATCAGGAATTGAGCTTTCCACAGCAACCCACAGCAGCTTCCCCGGCTGGAAACAGGAACGCTCAGGAGTTTTGTACTGCTGTAAGTCCTGAGCTGCTGCCTGTGTTGCAAAATAGAATTATAGTCTTGAGGTTCATTCTTTTCTAAGTTACAGCTAATTTTTGTGTTACAGAGCAGATCCTTCTCAAAGAGCTGGTCACAGACCTATTTTATCAGCCAGAGACCAAGCCATGGAAATTTCAGAAAACCTGAATGCAAGTGGAATTGAATCTACTTTTTTATTATTTTGGGTTTAGCATATTTTCTACAGGTTTCATAGGTCTGAGCTACATTTAACCACCAATGTGAGAGACTTTCTTCTCGGGGAATGAAATATGTGTTAACAGATTACAGTAAGATGCTCCAGCAGAACCTCTGCAAGGATCTGAAGGGCTGCTTGATCATTTTTGATGCCTAAGACTTTTATTTCCCCTAAAAAGGCAGATTTTTTTCTTTGTAATATGCACGAGACCTTGAAATGAATAGAAATTCAACCAAGTAAAACTAAAGACAGAAAGGAAAAATGGGGAGCCAGATCTTCAGATGCTGTTAATCAGGTTATTTCATTGACTTTGGTCCAGCTTTTGAGCTGAGGGAGGTGGACTCTCGTGTGTCTATAGCCCTGAGTGCCCACATCTGCCTGTGAGTTGGCTGGCAGTCTTAACGGAAATGAAAGTCAAATTATTCGTGCATCTGCTTTGACGTAACACCTCCACAGCACTGTTCCAGAAGCATTTCAGATGTGAACCGAAACCCTGGAGGCTTTGCATTTGAGGTGGATGTGCCCTGAATTAGCAGTGTCTCCTTCCTCCAAATGGCTGGAGGTGAATCCTGCCCCTGCTACTGAAACGGTGACAAAGATTTGGCTTCATTGAATAAATGGCAGCAAAGTCTTTGTTAACTTCATCAGCCTTTTACTGGCGATGCAAAAGCTTCTTTTACAAGACTGCGCATGAATCGTGGCTTCTCCAGTGTGGCGATCCTGAAAAAGAGCTTAAAAAGACGCTTAAACCTCATTGAGGACAGAGTTTAATCCTCGCTGTTCACAAGTGATTACTTCTTGCTACAGGACAATTGGCTAAAATATCCTAATAGTTTCCTGAAGTCAGTATAAATTTGGCTTGAACCAGTGAACCGCAAAGCTGTAGTACCTAGCAAGAGGGATGGAACAACAGTTATTCCAATATTCCCGAGGAGCCCCGAGTAACAAATGAACATGTTCAGGGCTCTGCTTTGTTAATATGGGAGTAATAATAGATGTTCGTTGTGAAATTTAAGATCAGAACTTGCTGCCCTTGCTCTTGCTGTGGTAATCAAATGATTATATTTCCCCAGTATCATCATACTGATCTTCCAATATGTGAAAGCAGTACATGATGCAGCTCAGTGACTCACCCCAAAGAAAACAATGCTTAATTATCTTTAATAAAAGCTGCATTTTTCAGGAAATTCAAGCCCCAGAGCAGCCATGTTGAGGCAATCTGGTATTTATCAGTGAACAAGGCCCCTTGTGGGGCATGTAAGTGTTTGCCACGATGTGTGGGGAAGAGCTGATTGATCCCCGACCGTCCGCGTCCGTGGGTGGGTCTCTGGAGGGTGCTCAGCCCCGGCCACCCCCGGCGCTGCTGTGTCCCTGATTTCATCCCTCTCTTCGCCCGCCTTTTTCTGTGCCTTTCAGGGAGAGCACAGACAGCAGCAAGCTGTTAGAAAACCATACCTGCTATGGAAAGCTGCAACCACCTAAAGGCCTGCCGAAATTTTGGCTAATTATTTGATAATTAATTGGATGGCAGACATACCTTGGAGGAAAAAGTGCATACCCAGGACCCCCGCTGGTACCGGGGCCGTAATGAGCTGAATTCTGCTCGCGGTGGCTGCGATGTGCCGGCACCTCCATGAACGGCGGGTGTGAGTCACCAGCTCCTGGTTCCCGGGTACCTCAGGAGCCCCCTGCCCCGTGCTCAGTCACACCTCCGAGCTCTCTGGTAGCAGCCATACTTGACCTCTTTTTGCTCTAGATGACGCTGATGTCTCCTGCTCTCCAGGCTCAGCTGGTTCCTCTTGCTCCGGGGACTTCCCTTTGCCTCTCCCTGCAGGGCACCATCCCCTTGCTCAGCAATGAGCTCGCTGAATGAAAAATATAGTAAAAGCATAGTTTTCCCGATTAACAGAGAAAGCGCTCTGATGGGTCATGTCACTGGAAATAATATGGCCGCAATCTTCAAACAGCACGAAGTCCTTGTCCCCGAGTGCTCTGCACTCTCCTCAGGACCTCCTGGGCCATTGGGGTCTGCAGTGAGAGCACAGTGGGAGTGACGAGGCGTGGGAGTGACACCGTGGTGCCGCTCACCAGGGACGGCAGGGCGGGCGGCAGCCACCCCTCTGCGCTGGCGCTGGAGTGCACCCGTGGTGGCCCTGCGGGACGGCGAGGGGGAGCTCCTGGGGTGCCAGCGGAGGGCTGCAGCGTGCCCCCTTCCCTGCGGGCAGCCAGTGTCTCTGCAAAACCACGAAGCTGTTTCCCGAACCCTCCGGTCGCTCTCCTTGCTGTGGCACTGGTTCCTAGGGCAGTGCGCGTGCTTCCCTCTGCTTCAGCGGGACTTCAGTGTGTGTTTAAGGTTAAGTACATGCTCAAGTCCTGTCCCGGGTTAGGAAACACTGAAAACAGATAAAGTGTCTTGTATAAAGGTGTGCAAGCCAAAGGGATGGTTGCCATGGCAACAGCTGAAAAATCCCCCCAGTGCAAAAAGGTGGAGTCCGATGAGGAGAGGAGTGCTTCTTCCCACCCTGCTTGTCTCGCCGACGGCCTCAGGCGTGCTCAGCCCCCCTCGGGATCTCCGGACCTCTCAGACACGGGCAGCTTCACACCTTGTCAGCGCTGGATGAATGCTTAGAGACATCGGAGTGTCTCTCTTCTTTTGGTCACTTTTGCTCTTCACTGTATTCTATTAATGTAATCTCCAAGTGGACCCAATTTAGCCTTCACTCAGGAATTTTTTGTGCAATTGTCCCTTTCTATTAAGTTAATTCTATGCATTTGATCTTGGCTTTGTCTCTAGCCAGAGAAATATCCAATGCAGCCCCAACAGGTTCTCAAGAAGACCACTACCTGTCCTTCTAAACTGACAAATTTGCATGCTTTTTAAATATAAAGTTAAACTATATGTCTAAAAGCATTGTCCAAAGACTTCTTAAACACTGATATGCTTGGGGCCATGACCACATCCCTGGGGAGCTTATTCCAGTAACAACAGTATTTTACTTAGGGTGTTGATTTTGATGGAAGATTGTAATCCAGAAAATCCCTGCAGCAAAGCATTATCTAAGCAAAACTTAAGTAAAGTCTTAGGTTTCTTTATTTAACTCTTGTCACTCTGTAATATGCTTTACATGCAGGAATCTTTTATCAGTTTTGCTTGCAGAGAACTTTTAAAGAGAATGAACGAGGAGACAAGTTTGCTTTAAAGACTGAGCCCCTGGGACAGCATTATTGGCCTGGCTGAGTTCCTCTCCTGGCGATACATCGCAGTCTCCAGATAGCCTGCAGTGACAGTCAGACAGCGTGAGCCATCCTCTTCTGAGGGACACCTATGAATTCTCCAGTATCCCTCTGCCTTCCAACGGGGAAGGTGGAAGAGGTGTGCTGAGTCCTGTGATCCATCTCTGCTGGGTTCAGGTGTGAACAGCTCCTTTTTCACATGGATTGTGTAACGCTGTCTCTGCACTGCTGTGAGTAACAACACAATCTAAACTCATTTTCATTCCCTCTCTTGATTCCATTTTTTTCTTCATAGCGTCCTTTAGCAAAGATAAGCTTTTATGTTTGCGTTGAGAAACAAACACTCAGATAAAATCTCTCACAGCATTAGTAACTAATAAAATTGTTACTTTTTGTTATCGTAACCAGCAAGTATGTGATGTTCTGCGTTGGTATTAGGCAACTATTCTATAGGTAAGATTGCAGTACTCAGGAGCACATAGCCTACTTCCTGGGGTTTAGAACCAATAGGAATAATGAGTGGTGATTGAGGATAACTCTTTCATTCAGCTGTTAATATTAACTTTTAACGCTGAAAAGCAAATAGGGACCTGGCAGTCAAAAATGCAGAATAAATTGAATTTTACAGGAGATTCCATGATGAACAATGCTATTGTGACCTTGCTGTTTATTGGGCTGGGTTTGCAATACCACAGTGTTTTGAAAAAATCATTTCCATATGAGTATTGGTGTGAGATTTTACCTTCTGAGCATATCTTTCTCAGTTTGTCATGGTTTTCACTGCCATGGAGCTATGAGTAGGAACCTATCTGTTTTCAATTGGTTGCCAGAATGCTCACATACTTAGACTCTGCAGTTAGAATTGATTTATTTTGTGGATATGAAGTTGCAGTTCCAAAGTTTTATTGAATCGTCATTGTTGGTAAAGAAAAAGCTCAGACACACTGCAGAGATTAAATACCTTTGAACCCATGGGCTTTGGTCTGAGTGATGAAACAGAGAGCCGTCCTCTGTCATCCAAGGAGAAGGGCCTGTGATGCTCCGTTGTCAGCCTGCTAGGAGATCTCCGTTTCATACTGAGCGCTGGGGTGTGGGGGGTAATGGATGTTTGATGGAATATTCCAAATAAGGTCAAAATTGCCCTTTGCTTTTCTTGCTGTGGTCTTCCTTAGAAGGAGCTCTGTTCATTAGCCAGGGTATCACTGCTCCCGTGCCAGTAATCGGAGCTGGACCACTGATGGGGACAGCTAGAGGGGAGCCTTAAACACTTCTGTGCCTCTGCTTCTCTGCTGTTGCTTGCCGGGCTGCGCCTGCCTTTGGGCACAAATTGGGTGTGGAGAATGGGCTTGTGTTTGGCGAACAAGCCAGAGACCCTGGGCATCAAAGTTCAGTCTCCTGCCGTGGCATGACTTCCCCTGTGCCCTCGGGGAAATCATTTGGTTACTCGCTGTGCCTCAGCTCGGGTTCTGCAGAAGGGTGCACAGCCTTACCTCTCAGGGGCTTCATAAGGAGAAATATACCCAGTATGGTGGGTTGTACAGCTTCTGTGGCAATGCAAAGTACTACACCAGTCCTGGAGCCAGAGCAGGCCTCCCCTGGGTCCCCGCGGCATTTTGCATCTGCTGATGGAGGCAGGAGTTCTGTCACTCAGCAGAGGAAAGGTTCGCATTAACAACTGTGTGTTTCTTGTGCTCACATTCGTCTGTCAGCTTTGCTCAGTCTCCCAGTGTGATTAAGTCATCCAGGAATGGGTTGAAAGAGCTGGGTTTGTAATTAAAATGGGAACAGATGGCTGAGTTTGCTTTTACCTGTTGCAGAACATGGCGTGTAGGGCATGTAAAACATGAATTGGCTGTAAACTTCCAGGAGGAATTGAGTAATCGTTTTAGTGATGCTGCTCTCAGCTTGCTCACTTGCTTTTGATGCAGCTATGGGGTTACCAGAGCGTTGTTCTCATCTCTGTGACTGTTGGGAACCTGGGATTTTGATGACATTTCCTTTCACTGTCTATTTCTCTTCTATTCGTTTGTAAGAGAGTGTAATTTTTCAGTTTGTTTAAAAGAGTCCTAGTCATGTTTTTCCCTTGGATTCTTTCTCAAGGAATCAAAAGTGAAAAGAACAGAGTCTTGACAGCATTTTGGCTCCAGTCTTTGGCAGGTATTGAGTAAAAATATGGTGTGAAAAGTGTAAGCTCACACTACTTACCTCTACAGTGAATAGCTGATGATGGATTGCAGTATTAGGCCAAGAGCTGGGTCCTGCCCTTGGGTCACACCAACCCATGGGCGCTCCAGGGTGGGGGAAGAGTGGCTGGAGCTGCCTGGCAGAAAGAGACGTGCAGGTGTTGGCCCACAGCAGCTGAATATGAGCCAGCAGTGTGTCCAGGTGGCCAAGGTGGCCAACAGCATCCTGGCCTGTGTCAGGAACAGCGTGGCCAGCAGAACTGGGGCAGTGACCGTCCCCCTGTACTGGGCACTGGTGAGGTCCCACCTCGAGTGCCGTGTCCAGTTTTGGGCTTCTCATGATAAGAAAGACCTCGAGGTGCTGGAGCGTGTCCAGAGAAGGGCAACGGAGCTGGTGAGGGGTCTGGAGCACAAGTCTTGTGAGGAGCGGCT
>JAOXJK010000004.1:34773641-34803247 GCA_025774025.1 Xenus cinereus | reverse complement strand
GAGACCGGGGGTCCCGCGGCCGAGGCGGGCGAGCGCCGCGACCCGCGTCCTCCGGAGCGCCCCCGGTAACGCCGTGTGCCGGGAGCGGGCGGGGGAGGCGCGGGGAACGGGCCCCCGCCTTCGGGCGGGTCCCGCGGCCGGTGCTCGGCTTCGGATCTGCAGGTTGCGGGTTTCAGAGAGCCCCAGCCCCCCGGGAGGGGGGTGATGGCACATCGGGGAGCTCTGCAGGTCCCCGTCTCCGTGAGAGCCCTGTTTGGGGGGGATGCTCTGAGTAAGACACGACGCGACTTGCGTATGGCCCTACAACCGGTCCACGGCGGGACAGGAGCCTTTTGGCTCCCGTTGCCATGTCTAGTTGTGTGCAGGATTGGAGCAGGATTTCCACCTGTCCGTGCTGAACTCCCCGAGGGTCCTGTCCCACCTCTGGGCACAGCGTTGGGCGAGCGCTCTGCCTTCCAGGGCACCGTGGCTACCTTTGGGTACGGGCAGAGCAAGCTCCCTTCTGTCTGCTCACTAGATCTTCGGGTGCCTCTGAGCTTGGACCATCCCCTGGGGCAAAGTATTCATAAGATAAAATAATTCTCGCTGAGTATCTGGACAAAGGATCCTCAGTGGTTTGGCCGGTGGATAATTCAGGTCAGACGAGGAGTAAAGAAAGCAGCACGAAGCTTTTGAAATAAGAAGCTCTGTGACCTGTGTGTCCATGGGGATGCCCAGTGGTCTCACTGAGGTCCGATGGCCAGGGCTGAAGGGTCCAGCAAATATTTAAGCAGAGATATGATATGATTTGGAGAGCCCGTGGCCTCTCCCGTCCATGATTATCACCTGAGTAAAACTGTACACGTGGGTTTTGTGGGCTTGGAATAAGCCAGTTAATCATTGTTAGACTCCAAAGCCCCGTCTAAACTTCAAGTCATCTGCTGACTTCAGTGAGTTTTGGTTCAGTAGTCGTGTTCCAGCCTGGTTCTCCTGAGTGCAGCAGTGGGAATGAATGGGGGCAGCAGCCAGAGCGGTGTCTTGGGATGACGTCCGGCAGCGGCGCGGTGCCTCGGGGTGATGTCTGGAGATGGTGTGGTCTGGTGGCAGCGCGTCCAGGGGCTGCACGGCAGCTCCCCGCTGTTGGAAGAGGGCTGTGTCAGAGCAGGGCTGCAGCTGGAAGAGTGGGTTCACTGGTGTTACAGCTCTGTCTCCAGACAAAGCAAGAACCTCTGTTTGTGGAGACTGGGGATAGTTTTCCTGGCTTTTCATCTTCTGAGTAGGTGTTCCTCTTTCCCAGAGAGAGAGGAACCCAAGCGCAGCAGAGTCACTGGTCATATTTCCTTGTCTTAAGCTTGGAGGCACCAAAAAAAAATAGGCATTTATGCTGAACAGCATGATAAAGGCAGCAGTTATCTTCTGAATGCCCGTACTGGTGAGCAGATGGCAAAATCCCGTTCTCCATGATGGAATTGTACCATCTTTGGATTCCTAGGACCACACGGCCCATTCCCAGCCAGGAGTCACAAAGTCCTGACCTTCAGGTCTTAATGCTGAATTCCAGTTCTGCAGAAAACCGCTTTCCCATCCTTTGCTCACCTCTCTGGAGCCCTTGCCGGTGTTTTGTCTGGAAGTGGGATATACCTCGTGGTGCCTGAGCAGCTTCCTCCGGGAAGGCACGGCCAGCAGCAGCCGGGTGCCTGGTAGGTCTCCCACGAGGAGTCTTTGCTCCCAAAGGGGGCAGCGGGAAGGTGGCCCTGCCTGGTGGGATGCCGAATGGGCCGGTGCGGTGAGACTCGTTCTGCCTGAAGGCTGGACCAGCCCTTCTTGTTTGTGTCCCCAGCAGAAGATCCATCAGCTCGTTAGGGTGAGGAAAGGTCTCCATCCGTTCGTGTGCCTGGAGGGCAATGAGGTCCCGCTGTGACATACAGCGTGGGGGCTGCCCTTCTCTACGACACCAGCAGTCAATAACTAAACCTTTGGTTGCTGTCAGATTGTTTCTTTGGTGAGCAGTCACTGATTTAATAGCACTGTAAATTATTAACTGTAAGGATTTGCTTTACAAAACTAATGTAGGCTGCCTACTGTGCCCCTGTCCTGATATCCTTTCCAATGAGTGAGAGAGGTGTTAAAAATCATCGTGATACACAGCACGGGCTCCAAACGTAGTGGACCTGGTTGGGTTCTTTCCAATGGGTTTTGGTTCAGGCCCAAAACATTTTCTTATTTCCTCCAAATGCCCTTTTGAACTTTGAATTTAATTCAACATTTCTGAGGACCGGTCTGCCCATAATTTAAATAAGAAAATACGTGTACAGAGACTTCTTTGGAAGTGGAGTTGCTACATCACTGTGCTCAGACGGGAGTTGCATTTTAACTAGTTATATGGTCCATGAAATATGAGATGGAAGGAAGTAAATGAAAAGGAATTGGATTGAGTTTCTCCTCGGCCTCCGTGCGCAATTGCCAGGTGATACCGTAAGTCAATACTTAGCACAACTGATCTGATCTGCTGGTTTCAAATGCACATGCAAACAGTGGATTAAAAAAGTGATGTAGAACAGTTGCTATAGTAGCTGTGTTTAATCAACATGCATAACAGGGTAAACTAAACTGTTTGTTTAAAGTTCAATTTGTTGTTGGTAGGCTACCAGTTAGATTATTGTGAAACCTCAGATAAAATTCCTGTAAATCCATGATCTCTTTGGTTTTTTGGATTCCCTTTTTTTTTCATTTGCTCTTTTTTTTTTCTTGAGTTTACTTCAGTGCATGGTACCTGAGCCTCACAACAGACATTTATCTTGAGCTGTCCCATTGAAGGATATGTGGTAGAGGTATGGTGGTGTTTAAATTTAAAGCCAAAGGAAACAATAGAGATCAATCTCTTGTTGCGTAATGAAAATATATCCAGCCTAGAGATCCTTCAGGTCAGGCTGAACACATGCAATGTGTATCTGAGTGTATACATTTTACAAATGTGAATGGATTTAGAGTATTAAAACTTAAGCCAACTGTCACTAACTTTGTTATTCGTCCTGTTTTCCAGAGACTGAAGTAAGATAAGGCTGTGCTAAGATCTATTTGAAAATATATCTGCCCATGGTGAATGGTTTTTGTGTTCAACTCTCATATCTTAGGTTCAATTTTTGGAAGCTCTGGTCATTGGTAGCTGTGATGGTGTAGCAATGCTGGCTCTCCAGAGATGGATGGAGCAGGGGAAGACCTTGCTTGGGTGGTCTGCGTGGTCTGGTTCTCCTCGTTTGTTGGTCTTACAGTTTTTCACCAATAAATAGAAGTGCATTTTGTTCTCTTTGGATTGTTCAATGTATGCATTAAAGACAATCTCTAGTACCTAGACTTGGGAACTGGAAAAGACTCGAGAGGTTCTTGCATTTCATATTGGGCCCATATTTCTTGCTCTGGATGCAGAAGACACTTGTGCCCCCCTACGCCAGGGGTTCAGGCAAGGTACCGGAACGCGACCCAACCCAACCATCCTGGCCGCTGCAGCAGCGTAGTGCTGGGAGCCCTGTAGACTGGATGGTGCTTGAGAGCCGTCCCGGTTTGGCTGCTTGGTCTCTGAAACCTTGGGAGCGTGGTGGGGCAGGAGAGACCCGGGTCTGTAGCTGATGTCCACCCAGCGGTCGGTTGTCCAGTGTCTGTGTTTCCTGCCAGGCGGGGCTGGGGTCCCACCAGAGGCAGGGTCACTGCCTGGGTGTCCTCTGCTGCCCTGGGTCTGGTGAGGACATGTTCCTGTCCCACCAGCACAAACCCCTCTCCCCTCAGAAGGACCCAGCTGGTGGGGAGGTGGCAGATGCCAAGGACCAGGACAATCACGTGCCGGGATCACGCAGAGACGAGGTGCTCGCTGGCCTGTTGCATAAACGCTTTGGTTTCCCTCAGAGTACACTTGTTTTTTGTTTAGCTTGAGGAAATGGGTCACCTAGAGTGGATCTGATGAGTTTTGGTAAAATGTAGTAGCTGTATTTAGAGAAGGAAAAAAAGAAAGATTCTCATCAGTGCAAGCTGCACTTCAGAGAAGCTGCTGCCATATGGTGACAGCAGCAAAACCACACTGCAGTGGCTTTCTGGCCCGTAAATACCACAAAAGTTAGGAATCTTGCCCTGCACAGGTTTTGTGCAATTGAACTTATGAATATGTTTTTGGGACAAGCATTCTTGGCTGTTTATGTAAATAATTTTCTAGAGTCACTGTTGTGTTGGAATAAATGGTCCCCAAAATAGAGGGGACAGCCCCTAGCCTTGCTGTCAGGGGTTAGTTTTCCCGAGGGGTTTGTGGGTTCTGTTGGTGTGAAGGCCAAAACTGGTTTTTGAAACAGGCTTTTTTGTTCATGAACAAATTAGTGCTTGGCCAGGCAACATTTTAACAGACGGTAGCTGAATCCCAGTTGAGGAAATGGTTCAAAACAGGAGGGAAGACTTAGGAGTATTTTTTGACACTTGCAATTGAAGCCACTTGGTTTTCTGTGTAGATGTCCCAAGCCGTGAATTTGACACGCAGTCCCTCTGGAGGGAATGTTGAAGAAGAGGGAAGTGTCATAAGGAAATGGGTGAGAATGTGGATACTGCAGGAGGCTTGGCTGAAAACACAAATAAACAGTCTTCACCAGAGCAAAGATTTGCACCCAAGTTAATAATGTGTATGCTGACTTTCAAGCCAGTGAAAATACTGTGGAAACAATGCTAAACAGTCTTAAAAATACCTTTTGGTGCTAGCGGTTTCAGCCAACATAAGTGGACTGGAGGAAGCAGTTTTTCTGTTAGATACCAGACAATAGTGGTGGAGAGCTGGCAATGAGGACCACAGGAAAATTCCTCCGTGCAGGTGAAGTCTGACGAGTGGTGTGCCTGAAGAATGTCCTCTGGAGGTCTCTCCCCACCCAAGTTATTCTTACGGGTCTTTGCAGAGGCTGCCGGGCGCTCCCTCGGCCGGGTCTGTCACCCGAGGAGACCTGTCTGGGGTGGCTGTTGCAGGAGGTGCTGGAGGAGCCGTCTGGGGCCGGGCTGTGTGGGACCCCGAGCCCCCATCGGGGTACGCCGTTGGGTGCGGAGCCCTGTATCTTATGGAGAAGCCTCTTGCGTCTGATACGAGTCTTCCAGAGGCAACAAGGTGTTGCTTTTACATAATCTAAGGGGCATTTATCTGACAAAATGCTGGGCATGATTCAGCAGACAGCCTTTTGTGCAGCAAGCTATTGGTAGGTCCTTATACCTGGAGCTGCGTAATTTGGCTGTCGGGGGGATTACACGCATCTGTATTGATTTTATTTCAGGTTTCTTGCAACCTACAATAGCCTTACAGACAAACACCTGGCTGGATATTTCAGCAATGCCAAGATAAGACGGCATCTTCGGAGATCAGGACTGGTGAGACTGAAAAGTTTCCTTTTCTGAGAAAAAAAGAAAAGAATTTTTTGTTTCTGTTGATCTTGCACAAGTAGAAACGGTGGCGGCTCTGTCGTTTGTTAGAGGTGTGTGTTGTGGTTGGTAAGAATTTGACCAGCCAGAAAAAGGCGTGAAGTCACGCGGTGCCAGGTGGAAGCCCCGCGATGACACTGAGGGTGGGTTTGTCCGAGGGCTGCTGGTGGAGGGGGTTCCACGAGCAGCGGTGTGCTAACAGTCGGGCTGGAGCCCGCACGCCGTGGAACATCAGCCTTAGGCTTCCCGAAGGCCAGGGCGGCAGCGCTGGCCTGCCTGAGCTGGGAGCAGTGGGGGTGGTGTGTGTAGGTACCGGGGAGCCCCAGCATCGCCCCGCGCCTCCCCCCAGCGACGCAGTGTCGGTGAGTTATTGCACGTGGCCCCGTGTCGCCGCACGGCTGCGGTGCCACGAGGGCGTCTGTCAATCTGCTTGTGCTTCACAGCCAGGCAGAGGAAGGTATTTCATGGAGAGGTGTTGGTAAATTCAGAATGTTTTTTATGTTTTTACTCTTTCTGCTCTTTTACTCCTATCTCTTTTTGCTCACTGGAGTTTGCCTCTGCAAAATCTTTCAGTTTGCAAATATACAGAATCGTATTGATTCTCTTAGGTTTTTTAAACTGTGAAACCTAAGCATTGTTGACTCTGCTTGCTGTTTAAACAGCTTCAGTGTTATTTTTCAGAAGTGCTTCATGGAAAACTGAGGAATCTGGTAAAGATGAATGTGCTGACTATTTTTAAGAGTATTTATGCACTCCCCGGTGTGACTGTTGAGCACAGGCAGGTGCAACCCTCACACAGTAGGAAGGCGAGTGTTTAATTCCCCTCCGCTGACCGGGGCAATGGCCCACGAAGAGCAAGGCTGAGCCCCCTCCCGCCCCCTTCCTTTGGCTGGGGGGACGGGGGCCAAAGGAGCTCCCGTTCGTGCCGGGAAGGTGAGTTCCAGCAGCCAGGGGGGAGCAGAGGGGGCAGCTCACCGGGGAGAGAAAGCAGCCCTTCTGGGAAATTGCACTCTGTTTAAAAACATACCTTATTCTGTCTTCTCCTTTTTACTTATATCATATTCGTTTACGGCAGATCTCAAGGAGTGGGAGAATACTGTCTGAGAAGGAATACCGGCTAAACGCCATGAAGAGAGATCAGCAAAGACATGTACAGGAGTGCCTGGCTCGGGCCATATTTCATAAGGTCCTTGACATGGAGGTACGTATTTTCCAGTGGTGTCTTAACCTTTTCAGGGACTCCCCTGCTGACGGCCAGTGCCCGTTCGCTCCCACCAGGCTGTTCTCTGTAGCTGTGCTCTCGTGCTCCCCTGAGAGGCACGCTCCTGCTGGGAAGAAGGACAGTCTTTGTGGCTGACGTCCCCCACATGAAGCCTCCCCCGGCCTCTCGCGGTTAAACCAGTGTTAAACCATCAGAGCAGACACTGTCCCGCTCACTCACTGCTCCTTGGCACTCGGCAGATCACGGGATGATATCCACAGGGTAGTTTTCTTAAAAAAATTCTGATCAAAGCACAGTAGTTTGAACGTGGTTATGTATCTTATTGGAGTACAAAATTTGGGCACATTCCTGCTACGTATCAAGAATGGAGTCGGTTCCTACAACCTTACAAATGCTCAGTGGTTCCCCTGCCAATGTTAAAACACACGGGAGTAATGCAAATGGAGTGAACCAGCAGCAGTTTCATCACAGGGCTCGGTGGGGACCAGGGAGCGGGCAAGTGATGAGCGGAACAGAAGCAAGTGTTCTTAGACTCGTTGACATCTCAGAATGTCCATTAACGAGGTTTCTCTTTCTCTTACATTGTAAGCGTCACCATCAGCAGGAAATTAGAAGGAAACTTGAAAATTCGTTGAGGAAGGAGAGGGTGCAGAAAATCAAGGTAAGGCTCGAGTGGTACTGGGAACTGATGGGACGGGGCAGTTTTGCCCTGTGTTAAATAACAGCCATGAGTCAGGCTAGACGTTCACTGAGCCAAGTGTCCTGTCTCTGATGCTCATGGAAAAAGTGCAAGAAACAGGCAAGTAGAGGATGATCCTGCCCCAGGTTACACCTCCCTGCTCTGCTCAGCAGTTCAGGAACTTCCATTCATGCACATGATCCCTTTTGAATCTACTGATTGTTTTGGTTCTGCAGCGTTCTTGGTTGTGGGATTTAATTCTGAGTTGTATGAAATGGTGCTTCCTTGCATTTCTGCACAATAACAAATGTATCTGCTGTCTGATAATTCTCTTTGATGCTCCATTGTTCTTGTTATGAAAAAAGTTAATAGCTGTTCCCCTCTTTTAAGAAATTGGTGGGTTTACATACCTTTTACATATTCCTGCTCAGTTTTCTATGTTGAAGATCCTCAGTCTATTGAATCTTTCATACATGAGCCATTCCAGTCTTCTCAGTACGGTTGCCTTTTCTTAACCTTTTCTAGTTCTACTATTTCTGTTTTGAAATGAGGAACCAGAACTGGATGAATAATTTAAGATACACGTTGCAGTTCCCCCAGTAATTCTAGACACTGCGTTTGATTGCTGCTGAGCACTGAGCTCACGCTTTCAGCTCTTTGCTTCTCCACGTGGCATTTAGCAGCACCAACATGTACCTAATGAAAAGAGGTTTCAGGGGTCATCACTATGGGGTCATGTAGGTAGAGCTCAATTCTGTAGTTCTTACAGTCATGGAAATCCCACCAAAGTCAATGGTTCTTCTCCCCATGAAGTCACTTGGACTCATTTGGGAAAAGTTGTTCTCATTTTGGCTGAAATATACTCAATATCTTATGTCTTTGTTAGAAGCCTGCATACACCAAGAAGGCGGCATTGAGTAGCTAGCTGCTTCTTTGAGCAGCTGAAAAGCAATGTCAAATCTTTTTAATTTTAAATAATACGTTTATGAGCAGTTCTTCAGGTAAAGAAAGGAGGAGATTTTAATGAAAAACACTGATTGCTATTGCAAAGGCATTACTTACTGACCGAACTCCTGCTGGTAGAAAGTCTCCACAGTGGAGACAGTGACTATGGTGCCCCATCAAGGGACTCTGGACTTGGATAATTTTGGAACATAAACCAAAACTGCTTCCTTCGGTGAGAAGTGTAAGGGAGACGCCTGCAGATACGTGATCTGTGTCTTTGCTGCGGTGCCACACGGGGACACAGCACCCGGGCTGCAACCAGCAGTGAAACTTAATTCTCACCTCAGACGTTCAGTGGCTTCAGCTGAGTAGCTAATGTAGAAGGGAAGGAGAAAGACAGAGGACGGGCAAGGGAGGATGAGAAGCATAGCTAGCTGTGTCCAGAAGGGTGGTCAGCCCAGTGTGGAGCTTTTGAGAAGAAATGGTAGGGAGGGGCAGCAGCCAGAGCAAGGAAGTGCCAGATGCTCTCATTTAAAAAAGAAAGACACCTTCAACCAAACCAAGAATCAGGAGATAGGCAGGAACAGGCAGATGGGTTGAATCTGGGGGATCTGCAGCTGGAGAGGGCTGCAGGGAGATGAGTCAGAGATGGGAACAAGTCTTTTCCCTTGTCCCTCTCTCATTCT
Organism: Xenus cinereus; assembly: GCA_025774025.1. Classification (NCBI taxonomy): domain Eukaryota; kingdom Metazoa; phylum Chordata; class Aves; order Charadriiformes; family Scolopacidae; genus Xenus; species Xenus cinereus. The sequence goes on along the minus strand of JAOXJK010000004.1, from coordinate 34,794,300 downwards.
CCCTTGATTTCCTTTCCTTCCTTAACCAGGTGTTCCATCGGGTCTGGGCAGTTTGATCATCATCGCTGTCCAATGACAGATGGAAGGCAAGCTCAAACATTGCTGTTAATTGTATTTGGTACCTCAGAGATGTACATTTCTGTTCTTTTAGGTGCAACAATCCAGAAGATCGGTGGAAGGTGCTAGCTATATGCACACCCCACTTCCACCCCTTGGGCCAAGGAATCGCTATGGGCTCCATCCATTAGTGGCTGGAGAACCAGCTGGTCACTCCCAACCGGTGAGTTTCACCAAGAACCCATGGGCTATAACGTGAGCACGCACAGCTGGAAGTGTGCACGTGTACCTGTGACATCCGTGCTGGGTCTAGAGCATTGACTGCCCTGATCGCTCCAGTCTCGGGCCTCGTCCTTGGTCACTTGAGGCTGATTTCCTGTTTGCAGGATTGCGTAACGGAAGAGAAACCTCGAGAAGTTGATGTTGCAGGAATGGCACATCAGAACTTGGAAAAAAATGGCTTTGCTTGTGATAAATCTGCTTCAGTCTTTCCCTTTTACCTGTGTTACCACCCAAGGCTGGGCGAGCCTCAGTACAGTAAGGCAATGAGTCCTGTGGCTGTAGGCGAGTTTATGGGTGTTGTAAAATCCTGCAAGCAATTCCTGCATTCTTAGAAAACAGAGTTGGCTAAAGCTCATTCCAGGAGACCATACTTTGGAGCTCTGGCTCAGAAACATCTTATTCTCTAGTAACAGGCAGAGGAGGAATGTTAATATACTCTTGAAATATAGTGGTACTACAGTCTAAGGTCAAAGGTCTACTTTGAACTGGTTTTGCATTTCAGTAGTGATAGTTGGTGCAGACGGAAGAGAAACTTTGAGTCCTGACTGACCTTTTCCTCTCCATCCCATGCAGAGGGCACCTGCACCTGCAGTTGGTTATACTGGTGGACATCCTTCTCAGCAGCACCAGGCCAAGGAGCCAGCCTTTTCTAAGATGGTGAGATAACTCAGTTAAACAGGATTTTTAGGTTTTAACATTTTAATTTGGTATTCTGAATGATATACAGGGAAAAGATGAGATTAAAGGAAGCCAGAAAAATGCTGAGTATTGAAGGAAAGCAGGCATGCTTATGTTGTGTGTTCTCTTGGTGTCCATGTGCTGAAGTCATCAAAGCATCCCACGCTGCCAGAGTTCCTACGAGTTCATCATGTTTACTTCAGGGCTGCTCTGTGAAGAGAGAGTAGCAAAACCTAGATTTATGCCCAAGAGTTATTCTGGGTGCTCCAGTTTTTGGATGCTCAATGAGACATGCCCAAAGGGTCTGGCTCTCCAGGGGCAGACTAGAAAATTTCATTTCCTGAAGGTACCTGAGAATCGCTCATCACTTCCAAAGATCTTGATAAGTGCTATTTTTTTTTTTTTTTTTTTCCTTTATGGTGCTGGAAACCATACTCAGATTTTGTAGCTGTTTGCTTTTCCCTCTTCCAGACTTCCTGGCGACCGAATACAGCCCCAGGACACATGCAGCGCCCGCCTCGCCTCCAGCCCCTTCGCTGTGCTGCGGCGGAGTCTGTACCAAAGGCTTCCAGCTCCAAACACAAGTGCCACGTGCTTGGAAATAACCAGCAGTTTGCCAGTGAGGTGAGGCCATATTTCATCCTGGAAATAATATAATTTTAGAGACTGCTTTAGTAGTGTAGTTCCCAGAACTGTATGCTGCAGAGGCAACATGCCTACCAAATGTTATCAGCTTTTATTTGAACTTTTCTTTTCAAACTCCCCTGAATTTTCAAGACATTTTCATACTGCTCTAATGCCCAACTCTTGATCACAGCCAGGAAAAATGTGGTGGCTTCTCTCTCATGTTATAAAATCTCTCTGCATGCAAGGTTTTCTGCCTCTAGATAAATTTTCTGTTAGGTGGAGAGGGCGGCAGCCACTTGGTTGATACCAATTACTCAGGAATATTTTTATGTGGTCTTAGAAGTTTTCATCTTTATCTACAGCTGCAAAGTAACAGAAAACCTAACTCCTTTTCTTTACCATTCCTCCTCCTAAGTCACAGTAGTGGGTTCAGAGAATGAGAGCTTTTTGGAGAAGCCAAACATGATTTTGATATGTACGCAGTTGTTTCAGGTGAGATTTGGATTGTCTCCTGTTCCAGAAGAACGTTGTGTAGTTGGTGTTGTGTTAGGAGTCCCCTGGGACTGGAGGAGTTTGAAATGGGACGGTGACCTGCCACTGGCAGACACTGTATGGGTAGCTCCCTCCTTCTGCTTTGTATCGTGGTGGCCACCATCCTTTCTCCAAGAACTTGCCGGCACTATCTCTGTCTATGCAAATTACGGGTGATTTAAATGGTTTCTTTAGTGCTCGTTATTGACAAAGCAGCTGGATCGGATCCAGAGCATGCAACGTTGGCAGAATTTACTCCCTAGAGATGTCTTGCTTTTCAGGGCCCTGGTCCTCTGTTTGTGTTTCATCCTGAAGGTGGTCTGAACCTCCCCTACAAGGGGGAAAGAAGCATTTTGAACCACATCTTGTATAATTGCTGCCAAATGACGTTACAGCTGGGGGATCGTGGCTGCTTTGGGATGTGCTCCCCGGCTGAGCACGGCAGCGGTGCCATGGGGTGACCAGTGTCTCCAGAGCTGCAGGGTCACCGGTCGTGCATGCTTTACAGCGCTGTGGAGAGCTACCAGGGTGGCATTTTCAAGCATTCTGCCTGTTGCTTTGCAAATTAAAATAAAGGAGTTCAGCACAGAAATGTTTTCATGAGCAAACCTGCAAGCCCCAAGTTAAGGAACTGTTCTAGAAGGCCGTGTGTCACGAAACGTGAAGAGCAGTCAAACCCCCCTTAGCTCAATGTGCTCGGTAGCTATTTGTGCATAACCTATGTCACCTGGCCAAAATGCTTTTGCAGGAGGAGAGGAGCGGGTTAAGGCTCATGAATTCAGTGGAATACGTGGCCGGCACACCCCGCTGTCGGCTCCCCGTCATTAGCAGCCGTGTGATCCCAGTGCCGCCGCCCCCCCTGCAAAAAGCAGACGGGAGCGTAAACGCAGTGAGAAACAGGGTGCCCAGAGGCAGGCGGTTCCGTCCCACCACGGCACCAAATGGCCTGGAGCAGCTTCTGACAAAGGTAAGCTCTGTCTGCTGCTCAGTTTGTCTGTATTCCTCATCGATGTATTTGCCTAATGCTGCAAGATCTGTATTCCTAGTTTGCACAAAGATTCACGGAATTTTTGAAAGAAAGAAAAAATATAACTACTAAACTATGTAACTGCCAACCATCTCTCTGTATACTAAAACATCTGATGGTTTTCATCAGCTGGGGGGAAAAAGTGCTCAAACAGAAAAAACACAGCAACTCTTACTAAAAGCCTTCCATCTTAGTCAATCTGATCCTGTCTCTGACCGTATCTAGCGCCAGAACTCCAGAGGGGTGTACGACATGCCTTGAGTGTATGGAAAGGTCATCTGTTACACTATAGCTCCTGCCAGGTTTTATTCCTGTAAAGGAAATTGTAGGAACCCAGGACTGGGAGGGACAATATGGGTCATTAAACCTGGTCCCTGCAACTTTGGGCAATTCAGTGCAATGGATTTTCAGTTCAAAATACTTTCCTACCCTCCTGAGCGTTACAAAGCGCTTTCCAGTTTAAGAAGCTCAAGGCCTGTCTTAAAACACTGGAAGCCTCAAGTGTCTGTGGCACATACATGATCTTTGTGTTCACCCTTTGCTGGAGTTGGAAACTGAGTGTGTTTTCTGTGTATTTCCTGCTGCAGAATTCTGGAGGATTCCCGAAGCCCTCGTTACGCAGCAATGTATTTGTTACCATGGTCTTTCTAGGAAAAAGTGTGCATTTATCTCACGATGGCGCTGCTTACAGAGATGAAATCAAAGTCTATCAGCAGCATTGCGGAGGAGAAAACCTTTGTGTCTACAAAGGCAAGCTGTTGGAAGGAGGTAAGGATGAAGAGTCTAAGAGTTCATATTGATTCTGGCAACATCTTTTTTTTTTTTTTTTTTTTTTTCGAAAACGTTGATGCGATATGGAAATGATGTCAGCTGAGCTCAGCCAAGATCTATGCATCCAGGGATGTTTATTCCATCTGCCTCCACACTAAATCTGGATCTACTGTTTCGTGATGGAAACTGAGGTTACAATTACTTTTGCAAATTATAGTAGGAGAATTTAGAGAACTGATTTAACAAAATACTCTAGCTTAGATTATTTTTGTGTTGAGATGTGGGGTTAATAGAGTCATTGTGCTAATAAACTGTCCTTAGGTAGGGCTATGTGCATCTGACTTACCTTAACACATCGTAGAGTCATAGAATTGTCTAGGTTGGAAGGGATCTTTAAGACCATCAGTCCCTGTGCTTGTTACCCAGAAGGAAATGTATGTAGTGGGAGCCCAGTTCCCACCTCTTTTTCATGGGTGCGGTTCCATCACACCAGTAACAGGCGAATTGTGTTCTGGGAACCTGGGAAGAGGAAATGGCTGGGAGATTTTCACTTCTGAGGAAGAGCGTGATTCCACAGGTCACACCCTTCAGTCCAGCTCACAGAGCCCACCCTGTTTGCGTTTGCCTGTGGGGAGGTGGTGCAGAGACCCTTGCCGCTCACCGGAGGCGGTGGGCACGCTGCGGTGTGCCCGCGGGTCTGCTTGGGGTGTTTGTCACAGCTGTGTCCCTTGGGTGTCCTTTGGGTGTGCTCCTGCTGTCCCGAGCCCCATTCACACCCGAGAGGGACCCTCCTCTCCATAACGTGCCTCCCGTAGGGCAAGTGGCAGAGTTAGTTTTTGGAGGTGGGGGCTCCAGTCTCTGCGGCGAGCACCCACACTGACGCTGTGTTATGGTCTGTTAGCGGGCACAGGGGTGTCCAGCTTCGATCTCCTGGGTCTGAAAGAGTGGGGAGGAGGAGGAATTTTACCAACTGATTAATACATTTGAGAACCAAAGAACCCCATCTCCAGGGCTGGGTGTTTTGTGGTGATGCAGAGATACAATTGCAATGGGCTGACAGCAACGCGTAACCTTTGTCTCTGAACCCTTTCCTCTCTGTGGTTGCAGAGACTTTTCAGTTCGTCTCAAAGAGACACCACGGCTTCCCATTCAGCCTCACCTTTTTTCTCAACGGGATGCAAGTGGACAGGCTGAGCTGCTGCTGTGAGTACAAACACCAGAAGCGTTCCAGGCTGGGAGGCAGACACGGGTACTTCGGGTTCCTCAATGTGGAGGGAGCATCTCCTTGCTACAGGTACAGAGACGAATACACTTTGTTCACGAGGACTTAGCAGCCCAGATTTTAGAGCGTTTATCACTTGTTTCCTCTTTATAAATCCATCTGGCACTGCACAGCTCTGTAGAACCTTCAGTTGTCACCTTGAAGTGCAGACTGTTACTCTCCTTTGGGGAGGAATCCCATCCGTATTCGTGGAGCGCTTGGGGGTTTTAGGGGGCTTCTCCAAGTGAGTCATTGTCAGTCACCTTGTTGTCCGAGTGGCAATGCAGAGGCAGATGGGGACCTGCTTTTACTGCTGCTGATGAGCTGAATAGCTCACTGTGTCTCCTGCCCTTCTGTTGCTCACAGAAAGAAAAATGCGATACTTTCCAATTCTCCTTGGTTTTTTATAGGTGCATTATTGCAATGGGTCTGGACAAAAAGCCATCCCCTCCCAAGAGAAAGATGGAGGACCATGAGGAAAAGCCTGTGGGTTCCTGGAAAGATGGAGAGCACAGTGAGCCAAGAAAAAGCAGTGTTGAGCAGAAATCAAGCAAAGCTTCGTTGTTAGTCATCATACCAGGTCATGAACCGAGTGTGGAAACTGTTGAGGATAAAATGGAGAACAAACAGAAGGACAGAAAAGAAGAAAGGGAAGAACTCTGTGATCGTGAGAGTGAAGATAGTCAGAAAGAGACTGGTAAAAATGGTACAGTATTGCAAAATACACGCAGGGGATCGAAAATGGCAGAGGATGATTCTGGAGAAGGTGTGGGATTGTGGGCTTCCAACTTCACCTGGAGCATCCTCTCCTAGGACACCTCATGTGTGAGAAATGTGGCCCTGCCTGTGTCTGGGCAATAAACCCAGTGGGTCTCCTTTCTGCCGAGCACCAGGGTGAGAGGGTTTTGCAAGAGCCAAGCAAGTGAGTAAGGAAGGTCTGAGAGGCTGAAACGGGAGCCTGAGGAGGAAAAGTAGGGGACAGTGAAGGGACAACAGTGGAGAAGGAGAATGGCAGCGGGGGAGGACAAGTAGAGCAGAAGGAAGAAATGGGGCTGGGTGTGTGTAGGGAGAGAGTGGGTCTGAGGTGAGCTCGTAGGGGAGACAGGACGTGGGCACGTTGGAATGGAGAGGACATGGTGGCCTTAAGGGCAGGAGGTGGAAAAGGGGATGGAAGATGGGAGGAGCACACAGCGACAAAATCTCAGCAAGATTCTGCACCAGATGAACTATTTTGGTGTTTTCTCCTGTCTGCTGCCAGGAGGAGTGCGATGCTTTGTTCACCTAAGGCTTTTCCACCACGCTACCCTGGGCGCTGCTTACCCGGTGCCTGCCCAAACCTCCAGCTTCCTCTCTTGTCCGAGACTTGTTCCCTCTTCTCCAGCTCTGCTCCACCTTTCCTGCCTTCTCTGCTCTGGCCCTGCTGGGGCCATCGTCCTCTCCCGTCACCGAGCACTCCCGCTGCCCGCCGTACCTGGCCCACCTCGTCCCTCCTGAGTCCCATCCTGTCCCTGGCGACAGAGATTTAAAAAGAGAGGAGAGAGAGGCTGCCCCTGCTGGGAGTTTGCCCCAGAGGTGCTTCTTGTGGCAGGGAAAGATAATATTTGTGTTGTAAAACTGATGTGTGGCAGTTCCAACTGCACGCTCAGAAGGTGCTGTTTCCCCGGAGCCGGCGGTCTCCGCTGGTGTCCCTGCGGGATGGGGTGGGACAGAGAGCCCAGCCCCTGCCTTCACTCGCTCCTACTGTAACACCTTTTGCAGGGTAAGCCAAATTTAGAGAGAAATTTTAATTCCTGCTTCCCATTCCTATTTTCATTTCCTAATTCTGCAGTGCCACTGCTCAGCTTCCCGTTAGTCCCCGTGGGTGAGTGTTGGTGATTCATCAAGCCTTTTGCCTGCCAGGAGCTGGACACCTTTCTGACAGTTACTGAAGGAGGCTTCGCTTCCAGCAGCTCAGTTGGAATCTCAATTGATTTTTAATACAGAAACTAAATCTCCTTATTCCCTTAATTCTCATCGTCTGGGTAGTTTATTTGCCTAATTGGTTCTGCATCAGAAGCTCTTCATTTCTGTCCTTGGCGCTCTGTCACTTCAGTGCTTCAGAAGCCCTGATGGGAAGAAAAAGGGATGAGCAATAAAATCTGAGAGGTGAGGAACTGTGGCCACGAGGGACGGCTGGCGTGTCAGCGGTGACAGCTCTCTGTCACTCCTTGGGTCTGCTGGCTCCCTGCGCAGCGAGGGCGGCAGCGGTGGGACGGCTGGGTTTGGGATGGAGATGGCTGAGGGCTGGTGCCTGGGGTGTCACGGCTGGAGAGGGGAGGGCTGGGTGACGCACAGGCATGAAGGCAGCTCTGCCTGTAGGACCCGGGCAGTTGTCTGTCAGGTGTTACACTTGTCAGGCTGGTGGCCTGGGACGGGATCCAGACCTTGTTGATATAGAAACGGTAACTCTGCCGTAAGCTTCGCTTGTCCCAGGGTTTCCCCCGGGAGCTGGAGGAGCGCGCTGAGCCGTGCGATAACACACTCTTCCTCCGTGGCGCCCCTTGGCTGCGTTTCGTTAATTCATCAAGCCACTTCTTTGCTAATTAGCCATGTCAATCCACACTTTTCTTACTTTGCGCTACAATATATTACCTTTCTCCAGCTTTCTCTATTGTATTTTTTTCATCACAACAAGTTTTTCTCCTGTAACAAGAGACTGTCTTGCATTTTATTTCTGAGTTTGCCCAGCTCTTAACTTTTCCAGTCCTTTCAGTGGCTAATGATTGTCTTTGTTTTGTTTTTAATGTATCAATCATACTTGATGCATCATTCAGTAGCTTTACTACATTCTTGCTGCTCTATCTATGAAAAACATGATACATGATACGTTACGATAATGTGCCCTTATGATTCCTGTCTGTGGTCTTAGATTCTCTCGTGTCTTTAAAAAGACTGACCAAATGCCAAGGCAAAAGGAGGTTAATGAAGTTAACTTCTCTCTGCTTCACAAGGACTTTATTAGTTGTGAATTCTGTTTCCTGTCTCACAGTATGATTCTTTTATTTAGAGTATGATGAAGATTTTGAGGCAGATGAAGAAGATAATGAAGTGGGACAGACTGGTGATCGAATGAATGGAATGTCAAAGTCATCCTCAGATGATAAACCCCATAATTTAGACTATGAAAATGAGAGTAAAACCTCATCCCAGAAGGCACTGCAGGCCTCTGACAGTGAGAAGGAACAAAGTGATGGATATTCTGACAGCGACTCCGAGGAGGATAAACGAGGTGGGTGTGTGTCATCATGAGGCCTAGGGAGGTTGACCTGGTGCATGTTTTACCTTTTGTGTGTCTCCCGTCCGTATGTTGAGGCTGCACAGGAAAACCCATGCAGTTCCTACCGAGTTGGTAAAAGATAGCTGTTTTGTCTGTCGCTAATTCCACCCACGTGTGCCAGCTCCCAGTGGGCTCTGCTGGACCCTTCGGGTGCAGAAAGGGAGATGGAGCCGGCCGGCAAATGAGCTGTGAGGGCTCGGGGCAGGTCAGCACGTGGTGCCAGCGGTCACTGAGGTCCCTGGAGCTGTGGCCACCGGCACCTGCTGAGCGTATGGGCTTTTATCTGAGACACCACCAGGAGACCCGACGTACCACCTTGTGTTTCAGAAGCGCTGTCTGTAACGGCCCCGGCTGGTCCCAAGCTGAGCTTTGTCCCCTGGTGCGTCACCAGCTCTGCCCTGGCCGGGAGGGAGGACGCGCCGTCGGCTCAGCTGTCCCCTGTCCCCACCGCAGTGGGAGCCTGCGAGGGTCCTTGTCCGAGTCTGGCTGAGAACGAGTGAGGGTCAGGGTCAGGAAGGTGGTCTGTGGTTCTTGATCCAAACATAGCTACAAAAAAGCGTGACGAAAGATTAAACTGTTCTGGAATAACTTTTTGTAGAATAAGTAGCGTTTTCTGCCATTCTGTCTTTGGGTGAGTGCTTTTAATGTCTAGTGTTGGAACTATTGGGCTCCACGCAGTCCCAGCCGTGCGTGGTCACAAGTCACCCCGCAGAGACCCTGCAGCCATTTCTCCTTTGTCAGAGGGGGGGTCCCGCTCCCCGGGCGGAGGGTGAGGCAGAAGGGAGCTGCCTCTGCCCTCTGGCGCAGCGTTTGAGTCTCTAACATTTCTCCCCCGTGGCTCTGTTAGATCCTGGCCTGACCTATGTGCCTCTCACTTGTCATCATGTACCAAGATTTCTCCATTTTCCGCTGTTTTAGAATTAATTACTTTATCTACCCTACATCTGACAGTCCTATTGCGCAAACTGCTTCTCAAGCCAATTGGAAACATTACTGTCACGTTTATATTTCTAGGTGAACTAAATAAAGGTAATACAGCTCTTTGTGAAAGGGTTGCAGCTGCAAGAAAGATCCAGTCTTTTTACAGAAAGTATAAAAACCAACAGAAATTCAAATCAGGTTTGGAACATCCTTGCTTATAAAATCATTGCAGTGATCGAAAAGAATCTTCATTTTTGTTTTCTTGTGATAATCAGAAATAGCTTGTGATTCATGAATAATCAGTACAATTAAGCATTCTTTTCTGCTTGTCAGTGCAAGGCATTTCGCACTTTATTGTGACTTTAATCGGCTGCTCCTCGGGCGCCGGCAGCGTGTGGCGACAAGGGATGCTGTGGGTGCAGGGGGGAAGGGAGGGGGGCCTGGAACGGCCTCCACGGCTCCCTCTGCGTTAAGGCCTTCGTTAAGGAGCACCCTTATTCATCTTTGTACTGGGATGTAGTAGCGCTGGTTTTGTAACACATTGCAGATTAAAGGGATAATTTAAAATACTATAAAAAATTGCAGTGAGCCTTCCTCAGCTCCACAGAGGAAGAAGGAGTGTAGAGGCTGCAGGAAGGAGGAAATATTGTGGCACAGATTTGGCTCCGGTGGCTGTTCAGGGACAGACCATGGGTCCAAATTCTACTTCTGGCCTTTGGCCGGCAGGGGACACCCAGGAAAAATATCAGAAAAGGGCAAGAATGCTGTGCTGCTTCCCCAGTGTGTCCTCCCACCCCTGTAATTAGCTGGTGCCAAGGGTGGTCCCTGCCACTTATTAGGCCTAATTGGATTTTTCTTCCTTGAGTTTGACTAATGTCTTCTTGAACCCATGTCAACTCTGTTCACCAGCAATGCTGTGTAGCAGCAACCTCTTCTGTTCGCCTAAATGTTAGATGAAGAGTTATTGCTTTTAGTCTCTCCCCTCCCTCAAATCTTCAATTTATGAATTTCGTATGATGCTCTCTGTATGTTTTTTCAGAGGAGACAGTGAACCTCATCTCCAGTTCAGTTTGAATGGTTTGCACGTGATTTTGGAGACCTTTTCATATTCACTGAGATAACAGGAGTGCAGAAAAGGACTGTCGCTATGGTTGAAATCCTTTGTCAAATGGGGCTCAAGAAACTACTCTAAACCCTGTCTGAGTCATATTTAGAGGTGCTTGTGGAGGTGTACTTCTGTGTGATTGGTGGAGCTAATCTGGTTCATTTCCATTATCAGAAAAAAATATCTTAAATGGCTTTGATTTTAACACTTTGATACGTCTGGGCAATGTTCTACTGCACTTACTGGGATTTTGTCACGATACCCTCAGACGGTGTAATTCAGAGATTGATCTCAGATGGGCCAGTGAATGCAGATGTTTTGGTGACAAATACTGAAACAAAATTCTGTTTGCTATTTCTAGATGGGAGGGCTGCACACTCTGTCTCATCCATCAGCACTCAGTACAGCAGCGACGATGACTCGGACGCTGAAACGATGGAAGACGATGTTAGGGGCAAAGAGGAGCATAACATCAAAACAGCGTCTGATGATGCAGCACATGCACAGTATGCAAATGAGAGCAGGGAGAATAAACTGCTCAGAATGGAGGAAGATCAGGAAACTTTTACACTGGAAAAGGAAGGAATAGATGAAACAGAAAAGGCAAAAGCAGAAGATCTAACAGTAAGGGAAGACACTGGAATTTTTGATGAAAATATAATGGCAATAGAGCGGCAAAGTCCTGAAGTTCCTGGGGAGCTCAAACAGGCTGGGTCAGGAGAAGGTGACATCGGGGAAGACGGGGAGAAGAATGCGAGTGCCAGGAGGGATGACAGGGAGGAAAGTCTTCTAGTGCCTTTGGAAAGCAACGTGACGCAAGGGGAGGACAGCGACGAAGGGTCTCCTCGGGGTGACGGTGAAGGTGGTGAGTACAGTCCCCCTGTAGAGCTGTGGGTGACCAGTGCCTGCAAGGGTGGCTGCCTTTGCCGTTACCCTCGGCCGCGGTGCAGCACGGGGTGGGGGCTGTGGGGCTGTTCTCAGGCTGCTGGAGCCCCTCTGCTGCCCTGAGCCGAGCAACCACCCACAGTGTCACCCTGCTTTATCGGTCCCGTTCCAGTGTTTCCAGGAAAAGGCTTTGGCTGTTCTTTTTTTACTCCAGTAGTTTGGTTTCATGTATCATGCAATTATTATAAAATCCAAACGCGATTTATAACCTGTGGTAGACCCTGGGGGACTCTGTTTATAATGTCGAAAGACTAGGTTAAAAAAGAACACCAAAAATCACCATGGGAATCGTGGTGCGGCAGATGAAGATCACAACTGTCAGTTGATCAGTGGTTGTGTCGCTTCACTCTGTCGCGGCTTCCTTGGCAAGGCACAAATCGGTCAGTTGTGTGACACCTCGTTTTTACTGTTGATGAAGTGGGCATCTTGCAGTTTCAACCTTACCTTTATGGGTAAAGGGCAATTAATAAAAGGCTGGCCACATGAGGAAGGCTTTGCATTATTCTATCCGTGGAATGGCAAAAAATGTAAGCCCTTGCTTTGCAACGTCATCCAGGTGACGGGGGCAGTGTTAGATCAGGCACTGTAAGAGAACAGTCGTCTGCACGGGTGCTGGCGTGAAGGAGAGACACAAGCCACGGTAGACTAAATTCCCAGCTGCCCCTCTGTATGCTGGATTTGCAGTGGAATGTGGGGTGGTTTTCCTTTATTTTGATAGAAGTTTCTGGTTCTGTTTCTATGGCTTTCTGTTCACCGCAGTGCACCTATCTAAGATAGCAGTCTCTGGAAGGAACGATTTGAACGCTGGTGCTGCATGCTTTGGGGGTCTGTTGCTGCTTTGACTTGTGCATTGCAGTCGCTTTGTTATGCCTTCAGAATGGAGACAGCAAAGTCAGTAACATACTATTCATCGAATGATGCTGAAACCTTCAAAGATGTTTGCTTCTGGAACACCTCTCTTTGCTTGTGTGAAAGAAACTCCGATTTAAGCACCTTTGCCACCAGGCTCAGATGAGTTGAGTAAGGACTACTGAAGAAAGAACCTTAAAACCTAGAGGACAGAACATTATGCTGCAACACAAATCCAAGGAAAGATCAATGGAGTGTGTCAAGCTGGTGATCTGGTACTGGGTTGGCCTCAGACAATGGTGACTGTTTTTATCAGCACAAATTCCTGTGTGCTCACATTCAGCACACACGGTTTCATGGCTGTAAGTTTGAAGAGAGATCCTCTATCAAATATAGATAAACGGTCCAAATGTTACGTTAAGGTAACAGCATTTACTTCTTAGTCAAGTCCTTCATCATCTCTGCTGCCAGGAGACTACCTGAGGTTCAGGGACTGTGCAGATCAACAAAGGACAAGAAAAATGATGGAATCATAAAAATTACAGATAGGAACCACTTCCTAAATTGCATACAGATTTTTCCCCGTCTACATGGAGGTTGTAAATTTTATAGCAAATAAAGAATTGCCAAGAAACTGTGTGTAGAACAATGAAAGAAAAAGATAATGCCCTTTTTGAGATATGATGAACATGCTGAAGAAATAATGTGGGGTAACAAAGGTCACGTGAATCTTAGCTTCTTCTGGGCACTTAGCAGAGCTGCTGCTGTGATAAAGATTCTAATTCAGAAACTGAAGGATGTCTACAATCTTAAATGCCAGATGGTTACAGCTCCCGCTACTCCAGCCCTTCAAAAGGCTGAGGGCTTCTGGAGATGCCTGGAGGGCTGAAGGATCTCGGTCCTTTACTGCAATTGCAGTTGGTTCTCAGCCTGTTCTTGGCCTTCCCTGGTGTTTTCACACGAGCTTCTCAGTGGGGCTGGTCGTTCTCACCAGCCGCCCGGCCCGCGTTTGGATGAGGCTGGGATGGCACCGATCTGGTTCTGCCCCGGTGACTCCCATCACGCTCGGCTCGCGGCAGGATTTCTCCTGACCAGCGCTGCCAGTAACAGCGCAGAACTAACTTACCAGAGAAAATCGTATCTGCTGAAGGAAGCCAAAGGTGCAGAGCGCTCCTCTGGGGTTGTTCAGGTGCAGCTGAGCCTGGGCAGATGACAGCCGGCGGTGCGAGAGGACCTGTCAGAATGGGGATGCCTGGGGTGGGCTCCTGCTGCGCCGTGTCTGGTCTTGCTGTGCTCGTTGTGACGAGGAGGTGCTGTTGATCCCGAGGGAGAAGTGCCGTGAGCAGCGTTTGTCGTCCTCCCCCGGGCTCTGTGTTCTGATGGACCGTCAATTCCCTTTTGTCAACTGCTGCCCAGGCGGAAAACTGCAGAGAACGGGGCTGCCAGGCAGCGGGACCTCGGGCCCCTCAGCGGAGCCGAGCGGATGCGGCGCAGCCAGCAGAGCACCGGGCACCTCGGCAGCCCAAGGAAGGACGTGCTGCCCCTGCCTCTGCGGGGGGCAGCCAGGGATGTCCTGCAGCAGAAGCTTCTTGTCTTCTCTGCAGAGCTGAGGCGCCCGAACGATTCACGCCAACTCTGCCCTGTTTGCAGAGACTTTGTCAGGACCTGGGGCCCAGGAGGAACCTTATAAATGCTCCTCTGGGACCTTCCCTGCTCCACCTCCATGGTTCCTTGCAGGAGCAGATCTTAGTGCTTCGTCCAGGTGAAACGTGGCAGCAGGGAGTGAAGCCGCCATTGCCCCAGGACACATGGCACAGGCAAAAGGGCGTTCAGGCGGAGCGGGGACTTCTGTACGATAGATGAAATGGCCTTTTAGAAAGTTCCTCACATTTCTGCTCAGAGCTGTGTGGGTGCACGGTGCTGATGGGGTAGGAAGGATGGGGGAAAGCATAAAGTAGGAGGAACCACAGGAGGAAGGAGAAGATATAATAAAAACGAAAGTGAAAAAAAAAGAAGGAAAATAACATATACAAGGGTGAGTAGAAAGGCAGAATCAACAGCGTAGAAAAAAGCAGCCTCAGAGGAAAAAGGTGTGAGAGCAGAGGGAGTGCACTGGCAAGAGAGGAGCAGGGATTTGGGAAGGGAAGAGTCTGAGGCTGTTGCAGGGAACACAGTGTCAAGTCTTCACCTCACTGTGAGCGAGGGGAACCAACCCCTCTCTCCTGGACCTTTCGGTGCCCCGACTGACTGAAGCAGCAGGCAGGTCAAATCCCATACACACAGCTACATGTATAAAGAAAATCAGTCTCATAAGAATTGATAGTCATTTTTCTTAATAAATTGCTGGAGGGAGCATCCTGCCACATGCGAGTACGTGCGACCCGAGTACAGGGTGCCCAGAAGGGACAGTGATCCACAGAAGATCTGTACAAATGCTTTGACAGCATTTCTGTGGGTTTGGTGGGCAATTCGGATGGGAGCAGGGGTCACTCTTACTGTGCTTATCTTTATGCAACTGATTTTCTCCTGGCAGAGCTGGTAGTAACTGCGGATGTGCCCGATGGGTCAGCCCAGGGGCACATCTCCACAGCAGCCCGCGTCTCACAGTGGCAAGAGAAGATGCTCTGGTTCTTGTGTTCTGAATTTCACTCATTTCGTAGCTCTCCCACTCTCTATCTGCTGTATAATAGCTCTTAGAAAAAAAGTCTGCCCAGTCCTTTTGTCTCCCGTTGGACGTAGGTCCTGTGGACTCTGAAGTCTGTGAATTCATCTGTGTTTGAACCTGCTGGTCCTGCCGTCCCCGCAGGCTCCCGTCACAGCAGGGTCACTGCCTCTGTCCCCTCCAGCTTTTATGAAGCCCAATATTTTGGGTGCCGTTATTCCATGCCCTATTGCAGAGTGGCCCAAAGTCAGCCAGCTCCTGAGTGTGGGAGCATTAGCTTTTTACTCATGGCTCCTTATTTTTATTTTCAGAGAAACTGAATTGCGGTGTTGGTTGAAAGTCAAGATGTCACATTGTGTAGCACCTCTTTATCTAGGCTGTGAGTCAAGATTCAGCCAGGAACATGTTGAGTGGTTTGTTGTGGCGATTGGTTTCCATCTCTTTATTTTTGTAATCCAATCCAAGTCAGGATTCAAATCTTTTTTCTCTCTGGCTGAAACTCTGCTCCTCTACTCTCAGACAAAGTGCTTGGTCTAAATAAAATGGCATAGAAAGGGAATGACCTGGGAAGGTCATTGGTGAAGACGTTGAAAAGCGTCCATGCTCTCACTGAGCCTTGACGGAGAACTTGTCTGTGGAGGTTCAGAGACTGAAACTTGGACCAAGTGTCTCTGCAGCACCTCCACTGCGCGGGTGAAGGTGACAGTGTTCTGCTCCGTGTCATGGACAGCAATAGGATAGAGAAACGTCGTGGTTGTCTCCCTTATGATCTGGAAGTTCTGCTCGACATCACGTACTGAGTACGAGCAATTGGCTGAGTTACTCCCTTTCGGTCAAAGCCTGGATTGTCCCAAGCTGCAGAGGAGCAGTGTGAAACGTGTCCCCACTGGCACCATCCAGGCAGCAACAGGCGTTACCGGGGTCTCACACTGACATAGCCCAAACAGAAGCTGTTTCACAGATGTCCCTGACGGTGGTTCCTCCTGGTCGCAGTACACGGGCAGCAGAGGGCATTCACAGGAAAACCGAGTGCGAGGCTGGACTTCATGCTGTCAGTCCATACTGGTGGTGAACTGGCAAGCTCTTTGTGTGAACGACTAAGCCCATAACTGCAACAGAAAAGGAAAGGTATGGACAATGGATGGAACTTGAGGGGAGAAGCCTGGGTTGCTGGAGGGAAGGGCTCTCAGGGGAGATGCTGCGGGGGCCGGACTNNNTCTCAGGGGAGATGCTGCGGGGGCCGGACTCTGTATGGAGCTGCAACGCCGCTCGTGAAGAAGTTGTTTAGTATTACTGGAGCGAAAGACTTTCATGTAATCATCCAGCGAGTCATAAAGCAAAATGGAACTGACAGCACAACCTTAACAATAATGTCAAATATATGACTTGAATATGAAGCATCTCAATCACTGCATTTGCAGAGCAGAAAATATTTCCCCACTTATTTATAGAAACACACAGGTCTCCAGTCACTTATGTCAGCGTGGGGAACTGAGGAATCATCACAACTCTAGTTGGGAGCTTAACAAAACAATAACAATTTAATGTCTATAAACCAATGTTGTTGCTTGTATGTTGGACTCCCCTCAGACTGGCTGACAACAGCAACCTCACTGTTTTGTGAAAACGTGGAAGACTGCTGCTCCGCTCTGATAGATGCCTCTGCATGAATTTTCCCTTGGATTTTTAATGGTTGTCTCCATTTGGTTTTAATCTACTTAAACAAATTATTGTTGGTGAAGATTTACATGGCTACAATGGGGTCTGCCACAACATTTCAAGTTCTAAACCGGGCTGAGGTAGCTGGATGACTTCTACTCCCCTTTCTCTTTTTAACGTTTTCTGTTTATTGCTGCCTCTTTTGTAACTTTGTGATAGGTTCTGAAGGTTGCAAAGCAGTTCAGGAGGAAACAGCAATGGCAACTGGAAATGATCATCATGTGAATTCTCGACCTGAACCTGGCG
The DNA here is from genome assembly GCA_025774025.1 of Xenus cinereus. Lineage (NCBI taxonomy): Eukaryota > Metazoa > Chordata > Aves > Charadriiformes > Scolopacidae > Xenus > Xenus cinereus. The sequence continues at coordinate 34,777,303 of JAOXJK010000004.1, read as the reverse complement.
ATTCCCGTGCAGAAGAGGGAGAGGAGAACGTAACAAGCACAGAGCGTGGTGCCAGTGAAGGTGAGGTTGGCCATTGACCAGGGACATGGATTAAATCTTCTTCATCTGAAGTCTTTGTGTAGAACTGTTTACCCTTTCTTATCTAGGCAAGCAAAACCTCCTCATGCTCTTTTCTTTCCTAATTTGTATAAAATCAGGTGATGACTAGCTGGCTTCTGTAGTCACGCGTAATTAATGCTTTTTTGGCAGTTATAAAGGCCCTAGGTAAAGAATCCAGGCCATGAAAGAACTGGCTGCCAGGCAAGAAAATAGCTGTGGGAAGCAGGAATCTCGTGGGTTTCCCTTTGTTTCCAGGACACATGAGGCCTTCCTGGGGAAACGCAGTCTCAAAACAGGGTGGAGCTGAGGGACGAGGAATGGAGCTGAGCTGCAGGGCTGGTCTCCATCTGTCCCCTCTTTGTCTCCCAAACTCGCCTCCCTCTTAGCACTTGGCATAATTGGCAGTGAGGGAATTTCAGCTTGGTCTTGGTTCCCTCCAAGAGCGTTTCTGGTCCTCGCAGCCCCAGCAGCTCGTTGCCGGGGATTTGGTCTGCCTGGCACAGCCTTGCACGTTGTACAGGGGTACTGAAGCCACCATCCTGCTGCAGCAACGAGCCGTGGTCACCCTAAATGTTAAGATTCTGCTGCAGAGGAGCAATGACTCTGAAAAGAGAAGAAAACCATAGGTTAAAACTGACTTCAGACTGTTGCTCTTACACTTGCTTCTTCCATCCTCAGAGTCTAACAGCTGCTAGGAACAGGTCACATATATTGTTTTTAAGCTGTTAGTTGTGCACTCTTTAGCACATTAATCCAAGGTGTTCTACGTTTCACTGGTCAGCTGAAAGCCTTCTGATCTTCTTCCTCTAGGTAATCTCAGAACATAGTCTTTTAACGTTTGTTGTCTTTTGTCCAGAAGGTGTATACAGGAGGCTGGAGGTTCCTCCTCATCTCTGGTCTGTCAGTAATTGCCTTTTTCTGAATAATTCTTTCTCAGATGAGTGATAAACAGTGGGAGATGATCTGGGGCAGGACAGCTTTTGCCCAGTGTGAGAAAGGGTGGCTTGGGCAAGACACTGTTCCTTGTGTCTTTCAGCGGCACAAACCTTCTCATTTTCTCAAGAACAGGAACCGCCACGTTGGTACAAAAGGCCGGTGCGGCGGCACAGGCTGCGGGGGTCCCTGCCCGGGACAGACCCTGCAGCACCCAATCCAGGGGGGGCTTTGCCCTTAAATTCCCGGGGATGGGAATCGACCCGTGTTATTCCCCTGGGGTAATCACAGGCTCCACGGGAAGCAATTACCCATCTTACATGAACAGCTGAGTATTCCTCTTCCTGTGCGTGCATATTTCACATGAGCAATTTACCACCTATTTCTGAATTTTTGACTGTTACTGTCAAGCTCATGGCTCTGACAGACGCCTGAGCTCCCTGCGGGGCGGGCGAGGGAAGGAGGGAGATCGGTCAGGGCAGGCAGAACCAGAGCTGAAGCTGGTCGTGCATCGACATTTTTGCTTGAATGAGTGATGCCAGATGGCAGAAGGGCAGCACTAGGAAGGAGTTGGAGCACAGGTACGTGATGAGAAGCAGCACAGCAAGTTTTCCTCTTGTCACCGTGCTGATGTCCCTGCATTGCTTGGGAGAGAGGGCATCCTTAATAATAAACCTGTAGAACAGCCTTAACGCTAACACCAGTCTCGATAAAACTAATGTTTTGATTATTTTTTCATAGCACCAGATGGAGCTTTCTTGGCAGAAGGAACAAGACCACTTGACATGCCGAAGGCAGCAGAACAAGTGGTAGGAGAAGGGCAGATGGTAGGGGAGAGAGAAGCTCTTGAGAAGGAAGGTTTTGTTGCTGAGAGAGGCGATGCTCGCACTGAAGAGGCAGGAGAAGACGTGGCACGGGTGGGAGACTCGCTGCCCGAGGAAGACACGTTGGCTGTGCTGCAGGTGGAGGAATCCACACCTCAGGAGAGCGCCGTGGCAGGAGAGGATCCCAGAGGAAGAGGGACAGGGAGGGGAACGGAGCCTGGGGCAGCAGTGTCACCCGGGGAGCAGGAGAGGGTGATGGAGGGGACGGAGAGCAAGGCAGCACCGGGAGAGCAGGTCCCCGGGGCAGAGGAGCCGGCAGCGACACTGCTGGGCGAGGAGGAGGATGGAGCGGTGTCCCAGGGGCAGGAGGTGGCCGGGGAGGTCCCTGGGGCAGAGGAGGCTGCAGAGGAGGGCTCGGGGGCAGAGGAGGCTGCGGAGGAGGGCTCGGGGGCAGAGGAGGCTGCAGAGGAGGTCCCTGGGGCAGAGGAGGCTGCAGAGGAGGTCCCTGGGGCAGAGGAGGCTGCGGAGGAGGTCCCTGGGGCAGAGGAGGCTGCAGAGGAGGTCCCTGGGGCAGAGGAGGCTGCAGGAGCCCCAGGGCTGGTGGTGAAGGAGGAGGTGGGGGAGGCTGAGGGGGCCGCGGAGGAGGGAGGTTTTGCAGGGAAGGACGTTGTGGCAGGTGCTGTGTCTGAGGGAGAGGAGGCTGCGGAGGATGCCAGCGTGGCAGAGGAAGGGGTTGTTGGCCCTGAAGGAGAGGAGCCTGTAGAGAAAGGTGTTTCTGGAGGGGCAGAGAGTGTGGAAAAGCCTGGGGCTCTCCTGGAAACATTAGGGGATATGAATGTCTGCACAGGAGAAGCGATGGTTGGAGGAGAAGACTTTGTAAAGCCAAGTGAGCGTTCCCGGCTGAAAGCATCGGGGGAAGAGCAGATGGAGGGGGGGGAAGCTGCCGTAGGAGCAGCAGCCTCTGAGACTGGCAGGGCATCAGGGGCAGGAGGGGGCTCTCTCCTGGGGGCAGAGGATGCAGTGCAGGAGTCCGTGGAGCCTGGGGGGGGTCCCGTGTTGGAAGCAGCACCTGGATTAGAGGCACCGGTGGATGCTGAAGGGGATCCCAGAAGTGAAGGGTCATCTCAGTTGGAGGAGACCACAGCAGCGGAGGAGGAGGGCTCAGCAGGAGCCCTTTCGAGTGGAAGCCCATCCCCAGGCAGCAAAGCAGAGACAGGGGGTGCAATGGAAGGAAAACCCGATGGGGGGGCGCTGGGAGTCTCTGCAGGGACAGGCAGAGCAGAGCCAGGAGGTGGAGGGGAGAGTCCAAGGGAGGTGACGGCTGGGATGGAGGGCTCGCTGGAGTGTGCTGGAGAGACAGGTAAGGAAAGGGCTCCTGGTGAGGCCTTGGGTGAAGCGGTGCCAGCCCCAGTGCTGTGTGTGAGCCGGGGCGGGGAGGCCGGGCTGGTGGCCATTGCGGTGGTGGGCGGCCAGGCAGGGCCAGGGGCTCAGGCGGAGGGGGTGGCAGGGGTGTCCCCCTGGCACAGAGAACTGTGTGGAGAGGTGACCCTCGGGGAGCAGCCGGAGTCAGAACCCCCCCCCAGCACCCCCAGAGGGGGGTATGCAGCAGCGGAGCCGAGGGGCAGAGGGTCTGCAGGATGCCAGGGGCCGTGCCAGGGCAACCAGCCGCAGCCGGTGGCTCCTGGGACAGGGACAGCAGGGGACAAGACCGGGCCACAGGAGGGGACAGAGCAGGTGGGAGTGAGAGCCGAGGGGGGACAGCCAGGCCCCTGTGGGAACACTGGGGAGAGAGAGGAGGGGGGCGTC
>JAOXJK010000004.1:34760542-34773541 GCA_025774025.1 Xenus cinereus | reverse complement strand
GCGCGGGCGGCGGAGGAGGGGGGCGTCGGGGGGGGCTCACAGGGGGCCCCGGGGGCCGGGGAGCAGAGGAAGGACGGTGCCACCGCAGGGAGCGCAGCCACCCCCAGAGCTGCCGGCGTGGGCGAGAGGAGCCGTGGTCCCCATGGGGTGAGTCCTGCGTGGGTCGGCCGCTGTCCCCCGTGTCCCTTCGGGTCCCCAGAGGGGTCCCCGCCAGGGGCAGAGGAGGCACCGCTTCCCCCCGCTTCTTACACGTTCCTCAAGTACCTGCTGCTGGTCGCTGGGGCAGGGGATGATTAAACCCTTGTGGGTGGCAGCTTCTGCCTTCTCTCCTGTTCCCAAAATCCCCCTGTAAACCTCTTTGGTGCTGGCGCTCGCAGCCCCCCGTCCCCTCGCACCCGGCGACCCACTCCTCTGCCCGGCACCGGTGGCAGCGGGTGATGCTCCGGGTCGGTGGCAGCGTCCCCTTCTCCAGTGACACTGGATCTGCTTGTAGGAAACCTGTTACAGCCGTACCTCAGCCGCTCAAAGTTTAGCACATTTTCTCTAAAGCTAATGTTTATCTCATTGTTTCTTAGGGCGTTGTAAACCCAGACACAGTTGTTGTGCCTTCGGTAGAGCCCCAGGATGGGGAAGAAACTCTCCTCTAAGCCTTTCCTGCGGCTGCTTCCGTGCTGGCTCCAGCAGCATTTCCACAAACGGCTGTCGATCCGTGCCGGTTGGGATTGTCACTCCTTTGATTTACTCCACGAGTACCACAACCATCTGTCGTGTGTCACTGCAGCAGCTTCTCGGTGTGCAGCAGACAACTGAAATAAACCTGTATGTGCCAGCCCAGGGAACAGCGCTCCTCCGTAATTGTGAAGACAGTAATCGTGAGGATTGTTCCACCGCTGTCATGCTCGTTTTTCCCTAAACATGGAAAAATGTTGGACTGGGTGAACCTCCCCTCGGCACCGTGTGCTTCTCTGGGGGAGGGAGGGGGTAGATGTGCCTGTTTCTGAGGACAAGGAGTGTGTCTGCACAGGGTGCCCCTGTCTGTGTCCGTGTCCCCACGGCATTTTCCCAGGGGTGGTTGTCCCTTGGCCGTGGCCATGGCTGTGTCTGCACCGGGCCCTTGGCACATTGATCCTTTGGTTCCGATGGGGGCACCTGGGGGGCTCAGCGGTGGGTCCCGAGGGCAGGGTGGCCTCTCAGAGGGGTTTTGGCAGGGGGCCACCTTCCCCTGTTACAGGCAGGAGTCACCCCCCCACCGGCTGCAGGAGCTCAGGGAGGGGGCTTCTCCCCGGGGGAGCCAGAATGGTCACCGGCCACACTTCAGGGCATTTGTGGGACTCTGAAATGTTGTTGAAAGTCACTAAATCAGAACAATTCTAACGTGTATTTGTAAACGAACAAATCCTGGCCTTTTGCTGGCGTCAGTCATGGCTGCAGGAGGGCTGGGGGGTGCGAGCCCCTCCCAGCCTGGTGCTGGCTGTGGGTCACCCTGCCGGAGTGTCCCCTCGCAGCTTGGTGTCACCTCTGTGGGTCACCCTGCCGGAGTGTCCCCTCGCAGCTTGGTGTCAGCTCTGTGGGTCACACTGCCGGAGTGTCCCCTCGCAGCTTGGTGTCACCTCTGTGGGTCACCCTGACGGAGCGTCCCCTCGCAGCTTGGTGTCACCTCTGTGGGACCCCCACGGGCTCCCGAGACCCTGCCAGGCTGGGGCTGGTCACGCAGCAGCCGCCGGCATCGCTGGGTGGGACACGGGGCGCTCTGCCCCGGCACCGGGCTGTAACTGCTGCCGGAGCCGGGAATGGAACTGGAACCAGCAGGAGTTAGACTGGATTGTCACTGTAAGTCACTTAAAAGATGGAGGGACGGAGGTAAAGGTACTTGTGCTCAGGTAATTCCTGTTTGTTCCCTGCTCTGCTAAGGGCTGTTGCAGACATATTTCCAGTCTGGATACTGGGAAGTGCTTTGAAAGAGAATAGTAGACAAAACCCCCCAATAATAGCTTTACAGGCCTCAGCAGTTTAAATGAAAGCGTTGCATCAAGTGGTCCTGAGTGGCGCCGTGGAGCTGTTTATTCTGTGCAAGATATGCAATGTTTGCTAAAAACCACACGTTTGACTTTTGACCACTCGGCAACAGCCTTTTCACTTTAACCAGGGACTGTCCATAACATCAGAAGTGGCTTATTCTTTGGGCCAAGGCATTTTCAGTGTTGTTCAACATAAACAAAGTGCAGTAAATTGATAATCAGTGTTTCCATGCTCTACAGCTGAATATGCCCGGGGTGTGAAGTGTTCAGAATTTAAATTCAATGCTGAGGACCTTCTCCAGAGGTTTGGTTTTCGTGTGTACATGCACACCCGCACAATTACAGGGTCTATACAAGCCCTGTCCCGCTCTGTGTGGCTCCTTAAATCTTTGCAAATGATGTCACTGTAAGAATAACACTTGCCAATCAAGCGTGGCTGCCTCGTCAGTGTTTATCTCTGCCGCCTGACGGGCCGCTGGTGGGTTGAGTGTTTGTGCCGCTGGGACCGTGTGACACAGACACCCGTGTGAAGGAGCTGCCCGTGGCCGCACCAAAGCCATTTACGGGGTGGCACCTCGGGGTGAGAGGTGGGCGGAGGGGGAGGGCAGGCTGTGCCTTGTGGGGGGTCAGGATGAACCCAAGGCTGCGCTCGGGCAGGTCCTGGACCACTCCGGCTTCTCTGGCAGCGTGGAGGGGGGGCTCTTCCCGTGCGGCAGAAGGTCCCTTGAGTGAAATGTGGCATTCGGAGGGTGCTGGAGAGGATTCCGGGGCAGCGGGCGTTTGGGGCAGCAGCAGAGGACGCTCGGGGAGACCCCCTTCAGCCCTGGGAAAAGGCAGCAGGGGCTGGGGACCGAGAGGCGGCCGAGCTCCAGGGCGCTCTCGGGCTGCAGGGACCTGGGGCAGCAGGTAAGTCCCAGCTGAACAAGGTGGCAGTGATCGTAAGGAGCTGACAATTCATTACTTAAAATAGTTAAAGTATTTATAAATGGCACCTGTGCCTATGATTTTAACAATTAGGGAAATGAATCCTTTGGGTAGGAACATACCGACTCGTACAAGGTTTTGTATTTCTCTAAAAGCCCCACACTTCAAATACTCTGGTTTTATGTAGTGACAGAAAAAAAAATACTCAAATTTCCCAAGAACACTGCATAATTTCTGATAATAATCTCATACCATGTTGATGGGATCAGGTTTTCTCTCACGCTTCTGTCCAACAGCCCCGTTGGCAGGGCGGGCGCAGGGAGGTTTATCTGTGGCGAGGAATCAGCCCTCGCCCCCCACCCCCGAGACCCCCTGTGTGCCGACGGTTCCTCCTCTTGTTTCGCAGGTTGGCACAACAGGGGCCTGGTGCCGCCTGAGCCTGGGACACTGCGGGGCTCCTCACCCTCTGGGGCCTTCAGGGCAACTGACTTCTAACGGGGCCAGAGCACCTGAACCAGGTACAGACTGGAGCTGGATTTGGCAATTTCAGCTTCAGAGAACAGCCTGAGGCCGTTCCTCCCCCCCTTACTGCTGCTGCTGCGGCTGTTAAAGATGCACCGTTTCTGTATTCTTCAACACACGCCTGCAGGCTGAGCAGGTGGAATTTTGGTGAGAAGCAAAACCATCAAAATGGATAATTTTATGGTTTTGGAAATGCTGCCCGTGGCAATTTCTGCTCCCCTACCCATTGCTAGCTGGTAATTAGCTTCATAGTGAAAAAATGTAGGTGGCACTTAGAGAAAAACAAGATGTGCACACAAAAAAAAAAAAAAAGAGGCTAATTATTAAACTGAACATATGTATGTGAGGAAAGCAAACTATCGTAGAATGTTGCCACTGGCAAAACTCATTTTTGGCTCATCATGAAGGCTTTTTTTAATTCCCTAAGCCGTCAGGTTTTCTCAGTAGCTCGGCACTGGATGCTGGTCGTGGTGCAAGCACTTGTTTGCTGCGACAGCGGCTTATTTCAGTCTAGAACATCTACTGCTGAGATGTTAACTTGAAATCCTGCCACAGCTGCCGGGCACTGCCTGGTCTCAGAAGCGGGGTAAGAATCCCTAGTACGTCTCATTCTTTATCAGTATTTCAATGTGCTGGGCTCCTCGGGCTTCTCTGGGAACGGCACAAACCAGTTTCATTCCCACAAACAACTTTAGAGCATGTTCTAGTCAGGAGTTTGTGTTTCTCAGAGTTTTCCTTTGTGTTAATAACTGATCACTCCGATGGAACACGCTCTCCCCCTAAGCCCGATGTTTCTTCTGTAGGGACCGATTAACCAAGACACTGTTTTCTTCAAAGAGCCAGTAATTTTAGTTACTAGTAAAATTAATTGCAAGCAGTTGGACTTGTAAATAGCTTTCTAAACTGTAAAAGTTTTGCCTTGAAAAGCTTTCTGATATTTCTGGTTTGGTTGTTTCTGCTTTCCCCCTGTGCCCCGTCCCGGGCAGGGCTGAGCGATGGCCGCGGGCGCTCGGGGGAGCAGAGGTGTTGGTGCAACGAACCGGAGCCGGCTCTTTCCCCGGCTCTAACGCCGGTGAGTGCCTGGTTCTAGGTGTGGCTGCTGCATTAACGAGGAGTCCCAAAAAAATCCTATGGAAAAGGAAACTCGACGCTGGAACTGATTTTTCAGGTACGACAATTGATCCTCCGTGTGTCCCACACACTGGCCAGGGCAAAAACCAGGGAATGGGATCTAATCCCTGCCCCTGGTCCCTTTCATTCCCCACCTGTGCGTGGTGGCTCTGCCATAACAGCTGGTCAATTAGTCAGGAAGGGAATTTTCACCAGAGTCCCAGACGCCCCTTCTCCCTCCTGCTCCGTGTGTCTCTCCTCACAGCACGCCCCTTTCGGTGTCGCTTTTACTTCCAGAGAGAAGACGGCCCCTTTCCCGGCTGCAGAGGAACCTGGACGCTGTCCCATGGCGGTTTGAGCGCGGCTGAGGGTGTTGTGGTGGAAGGGAACGGAGTGCCTGAGCTCGGGGTGTTGGTAACGCCGTGTTCGACCCGGGGGTGTGAGCAGCGCGGTCACAACTGTGATAGCAACAACCTGTGAGTGATCCCAGTGGGCAGAACACTAATTTCGGTGTGGGTTACGTCCCTTTTCTGCCTCCAGGAACCCAAAATGGGAAATGATCAAGGAGGGTGTTTCTAACCTGCAAAATTTCTGGCTGTTTCCCCTTTGTTGTGCCGCGGTGCCAGCCCCCGGCTCGGCTGCTGCAGGGCTAGTGCAGCCCCTGGGCAGGGCTACCTCCTGTCTCCTGGGCTAGTCCTGTGTCAAGCCATAAGGGCCACAAATTCTATGGCCAAGACGAGAAATATTCCTGCCAGACAAGGCCTTTGCAAAATAACAAAGCTAATCATTGGTTTGAAGAGTTACTGTGATGACTGACGGTCCCCTTTGATCCCCGGGAACGACAGACGCTTCCTCCCGCTGGTTTTTGTTAAAGGGCTTGGCGATGTGGGGCGGCACTGCCCGCGTCGTGACACTCCCGATGGCTGACGCTCGGCAGAGGTGGGCTGGGGAGTTCTCTCTGGGCTTTCCCGGGGGCGTGATGAGCTTTACCCACGGAGCATCGCACAGCAGCTGTGACCGCGGGGCTCTGCTCAGCCAACGAGGCAGTCCTGGCTCTGAATCCAGCTAAGGAATAATATTACAGCAGGGTCGCTTGCAGCTGCATTTTGCTAATTTGAAAAAAGACCCCAGAAAATAACAGCATGATTAACTCTGTAATTGCTTCTGAAAGAAGCTCTATCTCTTTTAGTTTTCTTTTTAATTTCCAGTGCTCAGCAGCTGTTGCAAGGCCGGCTCAGGGCACTCCTCTGGCTCAGCCCCTGCTCGATGGCACTCTGCTGCGGTTTTGGTGTCAAAAATGCAACTTTGCACTGTGTTAAGATTGTCGTATTTGTGACACAATTCTGCATATTTTAAGTGTGTTTTGGATGTACTTGTGTTGCCTTTTGTAAGCAAATGTCTGAGGAAAAGCTTACACTCCTTGGGAAAACCGATCGCACAAACCGACACAAGGAAGGGGATAAGAAAACACAAGTGTCTGGAAGAGCACAACCACCATGGGCACCCAAACATCTCTTTATTCTCAGCGAGCAGGAAAGCATCCGAAGATCAGGGCTCTGAGGAGCTGCAGCCATGGGCTGTCCCGGGGCGCTGTGCAAGCCCGTGGTGCAGAAAGGGAGACACGGGACGTGTCTGGGGCTGCAGAGAACTTGGAAAAGAAACCGGGAGCAGGAGCAGAATCACCTCCGTGGGACCGGGGCCAGCGGCTCCCTGGCCGGGAGGGCTGGTACCCACGCCTCAGTGCAGCCCAAGGTAAGAGCAGCTCATCTTGGGGCTCTGAAACTGTGACAGACACATTTTTACTTTCATCTCTTCGGATTATTAGTGCTCGAGCTGAAAGCGCAGCACTCCTCGTGGACATTCACTTTGTTAGAGAACAGAGAGACCCCACCAAACCCCCAGCCCTCGAGGGGGTCACGGGGAAGACGCTGGAGCAGAACGTGTGACGGGGACGTTCACCACCAACACCCGAGGCTGCCCAGGGCAGGGACGCTCGGCGGCGCAGGGCCGAGGGGGTGGGAGGTGGCACCGCGGCTGGTGGCGTCCCCGCGGGCGGAGGGTGGGAGCCCTCAGCTGCTCTCCTCAAAGCTGCCGCCGCTGCTGCAGGAGTGGAACCTCATGGTGCTCATGGGGTCCGAGACGTAGCCTGGGGGCGCAGAGAGAGGTTGATGAGCAGCGCTTCCCCCGCCCTGCCCCGCACCGGCAGCAAAACTATGTGCGTATCGCTCGGGACAAACAGGCACAGACCGCGCTGGCTCCTCGCTGCCGCTGCGAACTGCCGGTCCATGGCACCTGCTGAGGAGACATTCCAATAGGAAGCAAGCAGCCCCTGGCACTCATGAATGAATCCACAATATTGAAGCACAAAGAAGCTTTGGTGACTGACATAAAACCACAAATCTCAAAGTTTTAGTAACACAGTGGTAGTTTGACATTTAAAAAATATCTATCTTTTTGCCCTTTAACTAGAGCTTCAGAGAGCTAAAAGCAAGCTTTCTGACAAGTGTTTTCGAAATATTTTAAACCTCGACACCACAAAAGAGAAAGCCCCTGCTCTTGTGGGCACCACGTTTCCAATGGGCTGCTCAAGGCCAAAGAAACGGTCTCTCCCTTTACACGGTGTCACCGACCAGCTGCTCCCACGCTTCTTGTTTCACTGCACTCGTTAGCAACCCGGCAGAGCCAACACAAATTTCCTGCAGGGAGACTGGATGCTCTGGAAACGAGAGCAGAGAAAGTAGAACACAGAAGCTTTCTGGGGCTCAGGGTGGGGTGGAGAAGGGTCAGAAAAGGTTGCCAAGGCTCCTGAAGGCCAAGTTCCTGTCACCAAACGCAGGAGATACACATCTGCACGAGATTAAGCCTCTCGTAATTATGACAGTACTGGTCATGGCATCCCTAAGATGCAGCCCATAAGCAGCCTTGGGTTATCTCCTAGTCGTGACCCTCTGCGCTCTGGAATCCGGCTGCAAAGCTCTTCCTTGAGGGAATCCTGCCCGTAGCCCAAGCGTGCTGGGCCGTACGCTGTGGGTGCTCCCCGGCTGTGCCCTGGTGTGGGGGGAGGTGACACGTGTCACTGCTGAGGCCAAAGCCATGGCGTGTCCCTGCCCACGCGAGGAGGGGCACGTGTCAGGAGCGGCAGGTGCTGTGAGGACTCGGGTGATTTCACTGCCTGCGGGGCACCGCTCAACTCACACGCTGTGAAACTCCCCGCCAGAGCAGGGCCCTTGCTCTCACCGAGAAGTCAGGGCTCTGTTTGTAGAATCTCTATTTCCAAATGCACTCAATGAAGAAAATTGCTCGCTGTCTCAAAGGCTCTTGCAGGAACGGGAGCGGGGTGCTTTTGGGGCTTTTACTGAGAAAGGGAAACGGGGAATGTATTTACTGTTTACAGACTGCAAGCGCAAAGGAGGCTAATGGAAAACATTAGGCAAAAAGTAAATAGAAAGAAAAAAGATCAAAATGGACATGAATGGGTAGAGACAGCAGTGAAATTGGTTTATGTGGCATAAATAAAGAATGCAAATATTTACAATCGTTAGACCAAGCACTCTAGCATGGAAGGGCTCAGGGCTCTCTGTCTCCTGGTGTGCCGGTACGCACGGCAGCCCTGGAGTCTTCTCCTGGCCCTGGAAGCCTGGGACGCAGGAGGACCCTATGCCATGGGGACCTCCAGAGCTTTGCAACACGGGACAATGCTCTTCCTCGAGGTACACATCCTGGGGACGCTGCAGGACCCGGCTCCCAGCCGCACAAGCTGCTGGAATAAGTAGGAGGCAAGGAGCAGCTTTTCCACCCTGTCGTGAGTAGCCAGGGTCTCCACCTCCTCTGTTCCGCCCTGCCTTGTCCCTTTGTCACCCGAGTTACCGCAAGGCTCAGCGGGGCCAGCCCTCGGCTGGGATCGGTCTGGGCTGCACCACGGCCGGGGTCCCGACCGGCAGCGTGGGGGTCTGCCTGGGGACACCCCCTTCCCGCTCCCGGGCTCTGGGGCCCTTCCCTGGAAACAGGAACAAGGACCAGGCACCTCCGCAAACAGATCCTGAGGTTTTGTGTGGGGAGTCTGAACTCCTTACCCCCGCAGCCTGGGCGCAGCTGTGGAGAGTCTCTTCTCCCCCAGCCCTTCATTCCCTTCCGCCCCCTTTAAATACAGACGTGGGAAGCCCTCCCCCGTCCTGCCTGGCCTTACTCCAGGAGTTCATTACACATTTCTCTTTCGTCCGTATTTCCATCCTCCTCAAATCTTGCTGCTGAAAGCTGTGCCCCGAGGAGCCGCTCTCTGCACCACCACTAACAGCAAGGGTTTGGGGTTTTTCCAGTTTCAAAGGCCACGACCTCACCACTGGTGTGACATCCGCACCCCTGTCAGCACGGTGCTCAGGAAATGGTTATGTGACCAGATTTTCTCTTTTTCTCACCCAACGTGCTCAGTCCAGATGAGGGCAGGGAGGGTCACGCTGAGGGCGGTGAAAAATGGCAGCGGATGAGTTGATGAGCTTCTGGCATGTGCTCCAGGCAGAACAATCCACCGCACTCTCCCGGTGACACAGCAGGTTGGAAAGCGGCAGAAAAGAGGGAGCAGATGCCAGGGAGGAGCGAGAGGCCCCGGGGCAGGGGACGGCAGCAGGCCCCGTGTGTGTAACACACCTCCTACCCTGAGGCACACGCCGGGAGCAGCTCCCCACCGGCAGCGGGTCTGTCTGGGACCAGCAGCCGAGCCCAGTGGAATGGGGATCGTCACGAGGGTGAAACGCAGAGTCTGGCCTTCAGATCCACACCAAAGGGAGAGATTTCCCCGAGCTGTCTGAGTCCGCTCTGCTTGATACCACCCGAATGCCAACGGCACTTTCATACGCTCACTCTTTTAAGGTTGTGTTTATACATTATGCTGCTGGGCTAAACCCTGCTCTAAGCTGGTAACTGTTCTGTGCTTGGGAAACCCTAAAGGCACAGCCAGGGAGTTCCTGGGCTGTTTCAAAAGGTGGGTGAGAAGCAGGCTCCCGAGGAGCCGCCTGCAAAGCACGCCCTGAGCAAAGGAGGTTCGGCAAGAGAGGTTTACTGGGGACAACTGGAAACACAAGGGCTAGGAAACGCTGGAAAGCTGTTTGTGCACAAACTCACACTGGGATGTGGCAGGGCAGAAAGGCAGGGAGGCAGGGGGAAGCAGCAGCCGGGACATCCCTGTGCCGGAGGGGAGCAGAGCCACGGGGCGCCCTCTGAGAGGAGCGCGAGGGGTGTCGTGTCATCCCGTGCTCCTTTGGTTCTCCAGAAACAGGACTGTCTCGCCCACTTTTTGCAGAAGCAGCCCTGGGGATATAATGCCACACCTTCTCCTTACTGACAGACCCACGCACGCAGAGGGACAGGACCACCCCGGCACCGAAGCCGGACACGCGCGCAGCCAGAGAGACAAGAGCTGCACAGGGTGAGCCCTCGCCAGCGCCGGCCGACCCAAACCAGCAGCCCCCTCTCCACCTTGGCTTTCCCACGGGACTTTTGGTACCTCGGGAGGCTGCAGCTCTGCACGGCTTAAACACACTGAGATTTCTGCACGTACTCACCGTTTTTGTCGATTGGTGGGTACTGGAAGTTTCTCCTCATGTCATCCAAAGACAGACCCTGAGAAGGGTGTTGCCCGGTGCTGTGAGTTAGACAGAGGGTGTCAGGTTAGACACGACTGATAAAGTCACATCTCCAGACCATCAGAACTTTTTCTACAGAGTTGGAAGGAAAAGACAGTAACATCAAGTATGTCAGCCTGATGCCCAGCCCAGCAACTGGCATTTGCAGTAAATAAAAAGCAAGGAAAAGTTCTGGAGCAAGGACACGAATCACGCGCATGCTCACATTTCATCCGTTCCCAAAGTAACTCCCCCCAGATACGCTGGTGTGGGCCCCTCACTTGTTTGCCCGCTGCTACCTCAGAAGCAATGGTAGGATTCAATCCAGCACCAGTGTAATGTATTTCTGCATCGCTGCTAACGGATCCCAGCAAGTAAGTTTCTCTGGCAAGGAGGATCACTGAATTATCTTCCATCACTCACCAAAACCACTGTCCCGCCAACAGGACATTTACCCCTGATCCCAAGGGACCGTCACTGTCCTCTACCAGCTCCTCACGGATTACAGGCAGACAGAAGCCAAGTGCACACAAAACCAACAAGCCCAAACCGTTCTCATCTAGCCCTTAGTTAATTTATTAATTTAATGCCTGACTGTGTCTGATGCTTGACGGGGGCACCAAATAGGACCCTGCTGTATTCAAACACTCCATGAAAAGACCACTTTGCGTTGTGCCTTTGTGTCACCGCTGTCACCACCTCTGCTTGTGCAAACCCTGAGAAGCCTTTTCATTGAAAATACCACCAGCCACGGTACTCGGGCTTTGGCACTTCTCATGGTGCAGGCACAGTACGAAGAACTTTATATCAACTTAATTAGATGCTGTGGTTATTATTTATCTCACAATATATTAAAAAGCAAAGGTCTGTCACAACAAGACTATCTAAACTTATCAGGGTGGCCAGAGGCTTCTGGCTTCTATAGAGGAGTCACTAGGATATTCTCTCTGGTGATCTCTTTGTGCAGTTTTGATGCATAACAGGATGAGGTTTGCTGCATTCCACTAACTGTGGAGTAACGTGACATCAGCTTCACCCAGTCTTCAAATATCTTCACTGGCAAAACTCATCAATCTAGCCTTTCAATCTCTAAAGTCTGAGGTCATGGAATGGAAAGGGTGACTCTTTTCGTCGAGTTTTCTGCCTCTGGGTGAATCTTTCTGGGTGCTATTTATAGATCTGAATGTTGTTATACTGTGTGGGAGAGCATTTGATAAAAGGATCCACCTTTTAGCAACGGCTGGAGCTACAGAGGAGCCCGTTTTGGTGGCTGAGGCCAACAAGCCCCAGCGCTGCACCGGGAACACCGAGTTACAGGGCAAGATGGGCACTTGCAAGCGCCCCTTTTCTCTCTCTCCCGTGCCCGCACTAACCTAGATGTGTCACCTACTTATTCCTTTCATGCAAATCTATTAAACCCAACAGCAAAATCTGGTCCTTTACAGAAAATAGGAGTCTAGCTGGCATTGCCTTCATCCCGACCTCAGTGCCCTGCTCCAGCAGCGGCCGACAGAAGCAACCCAATTTATAGGATATCGCACTTGCCAGATGATTGTTTTGGGTCTGATCTATATTTTCATGTAAAAGATTTCAGTGCCTGTCTGCAGGTGTTTGCCTTCTGCCTCATACGAGCTCGACCAGGCAAAGGATTGATTGATTTTGCTTCTCTATTCCAGCTCCCTGTTCAGCTGATTATATTCCTGACTCCGCACATCCCGGATAACGAGCGCGTCGCCAGCACAGGGCTTGCTCTGTTATTGCTGTTTCTCGCTGCTAAGTGGTGCTAAAGGGTAAAGTTTAGACTGAGAGCACCTCTCTTCTGGCAGGGGGTAAGAGAACCAGTTTCATTTCCATGGTACTCTCACTCTCCATAGGACAGAGACAGGAGACGGCTAGATTTGCCCCCAAAACCAGGTGTCCCAAGCGGCAGGGTAGGCTGCCTCAGATATAAATGTAATGGTACAATAATATAGAGAACCCACATGTGACTTTGCCTTAAAAAATGTCAGGAGTTCTTCTTCTATGATCATAAATTGAATGATGCACAATTTCTGGGATGGACTCTGTTGGGAACACCCCCAGAAGTGCTGACCCCCCCAAATCTCTGTGAGACCGAGCTCCTTTTCCTTGTCCTTAAGGAAGAGGGACTTGCCGTTTGTATCTTCTGCCTCTGTACCTGCTGGGACAGCCCGTTTCTGTCTGTCTGTCTGTCCCTGCCCTTCTCAGCACAGAAACCCTCCCCGGGAGCCGCTGGGGCTTGCGATGGGTGTGGGGGATGCACGCGTCTGGTGATGCTCTCTCCTGGCACTGCTCCATCCTCTGCCAGCAGCACAGCCCGCTTCATTCCATTAATCACATCACAGATCAAGATGAAAAACCCCCAAAACTAAAAGTCCAGACCCAAGAAACACAACATCAAAACCCAGCACCTCTTCAGTTACTTTGTGTTCTATCACAGCTGCTCTCTGGGGTCACGAGTCTCTCCCCACCTTTTATCTCCATCACAGGCTCTCGCGGGCAGGGAACCGGGGGTTCCTCCTGTCCACAGAACTCCCTCTCCTTAATAAACTCCACTGATACGAAGAGTCGAACAGAGGTGAGGGCATGTTAGAAAATAGTTTTCAGACACTTGGTCAGACGCAAGGTATACACACCATAAAGGGGATATATAAATATAAAAATCATAGAATTGTCCAGGTGGGAAGGAACCCTTCAGATCATGGAGTCCAGCCCCCAACCCAGCACTGCCCAAACCCCCACTGACCCATGTCCCTCAGCACCACGTCTGCCCGGCTTTGAAATCCCTC
>JAOXJK010000004.1:34727443-34760059 GCA_025774025.1 Xenus cinereus | reverse complement strand
CAGGGAGTTGGAGAGAGCGAGAAGGTCTCCCCTCAGCCTCCTTCTCTCCAGGCTGAACCCCCCCAGCTCCCTCAGCCTCTCCTCACCAGACCGGCAACAACATCGCAACAATGTAACACTGTGACCGGCAACAATGTAACACTGTGACTGGCAACAATGTAACACTGTGACTTGCAACAACATTGCAACAATGTAACAGTGACTGGCAACAACATTGCAACAATGTAACACCATGACTGGCAACAACATTGCAACAATGTAACAATGCGATTGACAAATAACATTGCAACAATGTAACACTGTGACCAGCAACAATATTGCAACAATGTAACAGTGCAACTTGCAACAGTGTAACAGTGTGACTCGTAACAATGTATCAGGAAACACGCTTTCTCCTACATAATAACCCTGACGTCATTTCGGCGTGCCCTTTCTTCCCAACTTTGCCGGTTTCAGAGGTTGTCTGCGGGGTTCCGGCGCAGAGGGCCGGGTCTGCCCCCGGCCACGTCTCACCAGGGACCCCGGGCCCCTTTCCAGGACCTGCCCTGCCGCTGCGACACCGCGCACCGACACAACCTTCTCTATGTCCAGAGAACAGGTGGAGGTGACGCTGCCTCTGGTGTACCAAGCCTGACCCTCAAACAGAAGGAAGGTCCCGCGGGAGCCGGCTCCCCGAGGCTTTGCGGCGGCGTCTCCGGGAGCGGTGGGGTGAGAGGCAGGGGCTGCCCACGCCGGGAGGGGGGTCCTGAGGCTCCCTGCCCCGGTGCCACCCCCCCCTCCAGCCACCTCAGCTGGCATGAGGCGCTGCCCACGGCCTGACCTGGCTTTTCCCTCTTGACACTGATGCCACACGCTGGACTATGTTTTTCTCTTTTTTTTTTTTTTCCTTTTCCTCCAGTGAAAAATGTGTCCTTTGGCTTTTCCTCGCTGAAATTTTTCAAAGTAAAACCACACTGCGATAGAAGCACTGGCCTTCCCAGACCTGCTGGCAGGTGGTGACACTACATCCGTCTAGTGACCACTCACCCCCGAGCCCTTGGGTGGCAGTCCTTGGTCTCTTGTTTCACCTGCTAAAGCCCATGCGATAAGGCTGTGGTACTGCGTGTAGGAACCATGCACGGCAGCACTCAGTTTTCCACTCTTTTTATGTTACTCATGGTGAAAATGCAAATGCTCAGCTGTTGTCTTGGCAGCAGAAAGTCTTCTGCAGCCTCCAGGTAACCCAAGCACCCCGTGCTGCGGTGGCTACAGAGAAGACGAGGTTGAAGAAGCGCTTTCCCTGCTGGCCCCGGCTCAGCCCCGGGGTGGGTTTCTGCCGCTTCCCCCGCAGCCACGTCCCCTGGTTGGCAGAGTCCCTGCCGCGGGCTCGGGGGCAGGACTGCCGAGTCCCTCCCGGTCCCTGCCATGGCTGGTACCTACCTCTGGGACCAGACAGCGTAAGCTCGTGCGTTCAAGGCGTATTCCAACTCAAACCGGCT
Organism: Xenus cinereus; assembly: GCA_025774025.1. NCBI lineage: Eukaryota > Metazoa > Chordata > Aves > Charadriiformes > Scolopacidae > Xenus > Xenus cinereus. The sequence continues at coordinate 34,758,581 of JAOXJK010000004.1, read as the reverse complement.
GCGCAGTGCCGCAACGTGGCTGCGGCCAGGACCTCCTCGTGCAACCAGGCAATCCGAGGATGAGGAGGGAGACAGAGAACCGCTGCTGTTGCTGGAGGCGGGAGACATTAACTGCATTTAAAAAAAAAAAAAAAGGCGGCACTGTTATTACATATTTACAAGTCTTTCCTCAGCTCTTTCTCCTAAGTTGTGTCCCCCACATTTTCTTTGTAGTTCGGCTGTAAAAAGCAGTTCCTCCTGACTTTGGTCAGCCGAGGAGAACTGGATGCTGCCTGCCAAATATAGCGGTCAATCCATCACTGCCTGGGGTGCTCAAGCTGGGGGGGATGGCTTTCCAGAAGACGTGCTCTGTCCCAGCCATGAGTTATGTGGCTCACAAGCACTCTGTGCAGCTGGAGCTGTCACCGCCTCCAGGCAGGAGCCACCGGCTGGGACCTTCCCCATCTGTACGGGGAGGTGTCAGTGCTGCCCCATGGCAGCCGTCCTGTCCGAGGGTCCCGGGGCTGGAATTCAGGCTTTGGGGCCAGCACACCAACAGGTGAGCTTGCACCTACAGACCAGTCACACGGCATAGGAACCAGCAGCAGGGACCCAGACCTGCTGGCACAAAAGGGCCCTGCCACTCCTGCTTTCGGAGATGATGGAAAGGAGCAGAAATGACTTGCTGAGAGGAGAAGAGAGAAGAGAGGAAACGGAGGGAGGTGGAGAGAGAGAACTCTCTACCTTCTCTTACATGCATACACACACAAACACACAGAGAAAATGTAATTTCAGGAACCGCAGCCCTGAGTCATTTACTCTCTGTTTGACCACTTGTCCCACACCGGGCTGAAGGCTGTGTCATCCGTCTGTGTCACAGACACAGGCCCAAGCAGGAACTGCCTTTGCATTTACCCTTCTCACGTGTTCTCTTTTCACCCTTCTGCCAGGGATCTTGGCCGGTTTGTCTTGTTTTCCTTCTAAAGCAGCAGCCTTGCGGGGGATGGACGGGAGTGAAAGCTTCTGCCCAGGGGCGCTGTGACGTGGGTCCCCACAGCCCCGGTCACGCTCCCTTCAGCCTCCCCCTCTGAGCTCCCAGCAGCTGCTCCCCATCCCAGCGCCCCTACACGCGCCGAGGGCCACCAGCGGCACCAGGCAGTTCCCACGGGCCCCAAAGCCGCTGCTCTCCCCGGCTGCTGCTGCTCCCCCGGCCGCGGCGCAGGCACGGACACCCCGTGGTGGCAATAAGGTCCTTACCTCAATGTTGCACAGGCATTCTTCTAACTTGGTGACCACTTCTGAAAACTCTGGTCTCCCCTGTGGACACAATGGAGAAAGCAGAGCTGTGTTACCAATAGAAGGGGGGGCTTATCTTCTGTGATTAAACTGGCTTACGGGTACGTGGTGGTTCACAGCTCCCCCCTTTCCCCTCTCTCCGGGTTTCACGGCATCGCTTTCAGTCTGTTTGGGAGCCTGATGGGAGCTGCGAGTTCAGCACGAAGCTTCGATACTAAGAGGTGAGTGTCTGACAACTGTTAACTGCATTATTCTTCTCTTTTTCTGTAACAATTAGATGTAAGGTACTAATGACTAGGTCATAAGATTACTTCAATTAAAGCTTACAAATTAAAATAGCTAATGAAAAATGCTGCTTAAGAGGCACTGTCTAATTTTCTAGGCATCCGTTTGCCTTTGGAAACAATCACTGTCAAAAGTTTCCGGAAAACAGATGTTCAAGTGCCTGATAAATAGCAACAGCGACACGACACGTGGGAGCTAGTTTTCAGTTGGGATGAACCCTGAATGAAATTAAAGACAAATAAAAGGATAAATTTCCAAAGCTGGAGGCAATGCATAGACATCCGGCAAAATCCAGACGGGTATACTCCATTTCTTGCCTTTTTTTATTATTTAAACTGAGCAAACCTCTTGGAGAATTCTGACCTGTGAAGACTCATTGAGCCCCAAAATTCACCGCTTTCCCCTAACAAATAACTTCTCACAAGTAAATGTCTGTCTTTATGCATCTACAGCGGGATGCTGTAAATGGCATATCGATATGGTGATGCTTCTTATCTTTTAGCCATTTTGCTCATTCTGCTTGTTCGGGTCCTGGGTACGTAACTGAAAGCAGTGTTGTTAACCTCTGCGCTGACTTTACGGCAGAACTGGAGACTGGTACCCGTGGTTTCACACAGCAAACCCTGTGAATGCTGGTGACAGGGGGATAACACTGCTTTATTTTTCTCTGCCCTTCTGAAACTCTTCCAAGGCCCTCAGAAGTAACTCAAGCCCTTTGTTACCGAGAATGGTAGCAAAACACCTTTAGTAAAGCCCAGTTTAATAAGTTTTTGCCACCATTTGTGCAAAGTTCAAGCCATTCACTGGCTTATTGAGCTATCAATTGCCTTATAATTCTACATGCAGCTCTAAAACATTAGCAGGATTAAGTGATGTGGCAATGATGCCGATGAGTAACAAAGTGCATTAGGATTCTAAAAAGATGGTTTCTTTTTATTGGGGCTAAATGAGCTGTGGAAATGCTAACAAGATACAGTGACTATATCCATTACATAGTGCTTGCCTAAGTCAACAATTTACTATGACATCTTATTAATAAATTTGAACAGAATGTGAGTTACATGCTGATGATTATTAGCAGCTACTTTGCAGCTACATGGAAAATAAAACAAACCCTCCTCTCCCCCCTGCCCCATGCCCTAACATTAGCTTACAAAGTGCAAAGACAAGAGCACATTCAAGACTCCAGGAAACACTAATACCAATAAATAAACTAACAATGAAATGAACTAGCTACTCCCTGCACTGCAAATACATTTTATCCGCAAGTCCCACACCTGTGTACTGTGTACATGAGCAGCAAGGAATACAGTGGGGGGGCAAAGCTCCCCACAGTCAATCAGCTGCCCAAAGTCCCACTCTCTTAGCAGAGCGCTTAATTGTGTGTTAGTTCCCCAAACCAGGCAAGAAACCCTCAGGTATCCAGGACAAGGACAGTTTAGGCACAGAATGACCCATTTTTCTAAGCCAGGCTGATTAGTAAAAGGACTCCAGGGCAAAAAAAAACCCCAGGACTCTGTTTCCAGCAGGAAATTCAATGAAACAAGGCTCCTGTAACACCAGAAAATGACACAGGTTTCAAAAATCCGCTCCCATTCATCATAAATGAAATTTCCACTTCGTTCAACGAAAACCTCCAATGCCAGAATAGCGCCAGAAAACCAAGCAACCAAAGTTTCCAAACCCAAAGCCTCCCCTGCAACGTGTTTCCTAAAGCAGCCAACCCACATTGTGGAACATTTTCTAAGCAAAGTGAATTTCCAGTCTCCGGAGTGTACTTCTTGACTTCTCAAACAAATCAGAGCCATGTCCAAGAACACCGGTGCAGGTGCTGCAGCAGCGTAAGCAAAGGTGGATTTATAGAGCAGACGGGGGCCCTTTGGCCGGCTGACACGCAGAGCGTAGAAAGGACCTGCCCATCTCCATGGTCCTCTGTGAGGAACGCTTCACAGAGACAACATTCATCCGCCTGCTTTCCATTTTCCATCCCCAAGGAGCACCGAAAGCCCAGGAGTTACAAACCAACCCATCATTCTTATGCCCTACAAGTGCCAGAGCAGCAGCGCTGGCGGTAAGAGGGGCAGTAAGAGACTCACCTCAGCCAGCACAGGAGCCCCCACCCCAATATCCACATCTTCACGTGCAAATCAGGGGTCTGTGCATAACCCGTCTGGTCGGGAGACGCAGCTGGGACACAGGGTCAGGAAAGTGCTGGTTGTCATCCCTGCTTCGGAATACTTGGCACTCAGTATAAAGACAGAGGTGTAAGGACAAGGACAAGGACTAGTCTGGGGAGGGTCACCGCTCCCCCTCTGCCATGGACGGTCTCAGGCACCATTAAATCCTGCAGTGGCCCTGAAGGCTGCAGGATGGCGGGGCTTTTGGAACCTTGCCTTAGTTCATGCTCCCTTTAGTGCGGAAATAACAGCAGTCTGCAAAAGCCAACATAAGACAATCTTTCTTTAACCACCATTTTATAATCTCAGAAGGGAACTCTTGTATATTTTATTTTCTTTAACGCTGCCGCTGTTGCGTTGGTTGGGATAATCAGACTGACTTCTTCAATCATCAAACACCCGTCACAATCGCGGCGTGTGAGAAAGGTGCTGTAGCAACAACTTGCTGCAGTAACCGCTCGTTAACTCAGCCTCCCATCCTGCAGACCTTGCCGGGCTCCAAAAGCCAGTAATTACAGCAGAGGCAACACACATTTTTGAAATTCACAGTAGAGTTCTGAAGCGGGGTTCATTAATTGTAACACATATCTGAGGGGTGTCGTTATCACCATTAATCAGAGGCCCACGTGAAAATTCCCAAGGTCTCAGCGGGGAAAAAAATATTCATTTGTGTTCACTATTTTAAGCCTCTGAAAATTAAATTCCACATCATACAGGGGAAAAACTGAAATAATAGGAAGACCCATAAAGAGTTTAGATGCCTGGAACAGGGGAGGCCCATTTTAGGATCAGCAGTGACGCAGCTGATGAGAAGGAGCCACCCCGGGTGAGCGGTGCATAGGCACAAGGAGCTATTCCAGGGAAAGGGAAGACCCCGCGGGCTGGAGAAAAGGGGCTGGTGGTTTCCCTGCTCAGAGCTCGCTGCTCGGAGCTGTCACTGTCACATCTTGTAGCTTCTCGGGGTGGCTGCAGGGCTTCCTCTACTCAGATCCCAGGTAACACGTCACGCTTGTCACCTGCACGTCCCTCTCCCGCTGACGTGTGGGAGCACTTGTTCCTGTGCGCTGGCGCTCATCTCTGCGCGGCTGCCAAACGCCCTCCTCCAGCATTCCCCCTTCCCTCTCCCAGATTCCCCCTGCGGCCGGAGCCCTGGGCAGGGACCCCACCTCAGCTCTCAGGCTCACCAAAAGCTGCTGGGAAGCAAGGCAAAACACGACAGCCCATCTTGGAGCCCAACGCTTGTTTTCTCAGCTTTTTTTAAGACAATAAATAGCGTCAGATGCTAGAAAATTGTCCGGAGTCTGTAGTGTCCCGGCAGTGGGTGTTTATCGTCCTTCCCTCAATATTTCCCACACAAGAAGGATGAAGAGCCCCAGGGCTGAAGCCCTAAGGAGCAGAAACACCTCTGTCCTCACCCCCCAAGACTGTAAGAACTCTCTGTCCTTTCAATCCTGAGTTGCAGGGTTTATTTCCCAAGAGGGAAGTGAAGGCTCTGTGATGGGTGACACGTGCAGAGACATTTAACAAAGGAGACAACGCCAGATCTTCCTCAGGTCTCGCTAATGAGGCAGGAGTGGTAACGAACTCAGGAGAATAAATCCTAGCACTGAACTGGGTAGAGAGCGAGGACTAGTTTTTGAAAATACAGGACAATACTTCAGACAAAGCCAGGGATGCAAAGTCCAGAGCAAAAACCTAACTACAGTAGAAACGTCAAGGACGTGGGAAGCACATGAAAACATCCACGAGGAGACCCTCCTAATTCCTGTGATTCAGCTGCTGCAGCCCAGGTGTCTGCAAAGAATGGTACAATTTCAGCTCAAATGAACACTCTTCCCTGACAGAGTCCCCAAGTTTACGCTTGAGTGTTCTGGTTAACCGGCTGTTAACTGGAAGTAAAAGGAAGAAACTGGTGTCGCAGACAAGCTGAAGAGGACTGCTAACACTGGAGAAGATGGAGCAAAACTAGAGCAAAGAAGAAATACGATGCCACTTCAGGAAAACTAATTGAAGTTGAAAACATTACTTTTCAGACACACAAATAGTCTCTGGTACCAGACCAGGAAATACGTGATAAATTTTGGACAATGTGAAGAGCAAAACATACCAACACTATGAAGAAGGTGCCAAGTTACACCTCGTACAGCCAGCATCCTCAGTCCTACAGAAACTGGAAACGTATCACCTGGCAGTGACAGCAGCCCTCATCTCAGCAGTGCTGTGCACACACAAGACACGCAGGATCTGCCAGACTTCAGAACCAATCAGCCTTATCAAGACAAGAACGCACTCAAGGAAGCTGAAATGCCACTGGAAGAACGCGAAGAGGCTTTGTTACCAGAACTGGGAGATGGCAGTTTTGAGGCTGAAAATGAGGTGCCTTTAATTCTTTGTAGAATAAATGAAGCTGCAAACTCCACTACAGAAGCGATAGGTACACACCATCTGCGGAACATGCTGATGCTTCACCTTCGGAGGCAAAGGAAAGGGAGGAAAAACCCATCATGACAGTGCTCTTTTTCTTTCTTCAAAACTACAGACAAACTGGCCCAGCTTTCCTGAAAGTTATTAGTGTCATTGTGGTGGGATAAAATAGTTTTTGGTTAAAGTATTGGAAAAAATACTTTGGTTAAAGTATTGGAAAAAATTAAAGGCAATTCAGTTAAAGTAATGTTACTGGATAAATGGAGTAGTGGTTTTGGTAGTGGGGAGAATCAGACAAGAACCACATCTGGTGGTGTCAGAGCCAAAGAGAACAACATAGAATTGTTGTTCCTGGGAGACAACCCAGGAAAAGTTCACTGACCGAGTGATGTTTGTGACCTGGAAGACACAGCATGAATTTAATTTAGTGTAAAGGTTTACATTTACAGCTCTCAAAACCATGTCTGCTCTCTGTAACGTACAAGTTGCAATACTTAAGACAGTTCTGTGCTTGGCGTATTACTATTCACTTGACGGAAAGTACAAAACCTTTTTTTATACCCATATCTATTAAACTGTCTTGAACTCCCATCGCTCACTGGGTTTTCTGGTCTTCTTTCCCTCATAAAGCACAGGTACCCACTCAAACCACGACATGCTCAAACAGGTACACGCTCAGACCTACCCCTGGCTGTTCCCAGAGCAGGGACAGCAGCCACGTGCCAGAAACACCAGAGCACCAGGGTGTCTTCTGCACACCTCCTGTGCTTGTGTCCTACTAGTGTATCAGGGAACAGCCTCGGGGCATGCTACAAAAGTGGTCAGAAGTTTATACACTTCCAGGGTAACTTGGCTCCTCTTTGTGATCGTATGGATAGTTTTTTATTCTCATGGAAAAAGATCAAGAATTTGTATAATACACCTACAAAAGCCTGAGAGCAGGAAATATTTTTCTACTCACTCAATAATAACTCAAGTCATAATCAAAGTGTCGTAGTCACTTAAAGTTTCAGTGGATGGAGAAATGTTAATTTACTTCCCTCCTCAACTCACCACCTCCTCTGTGTTTCTTGCCATACACCCCTGTCTGTCCCGGGCCTTTCCACAACGGCACGTGCCTCGGAGCCCGGGGTTTCGGGGGACGTTGTGACCCAGAGCGGTGCGTGGCCAGAGCAGAGAGCCCGTTCTGGGGGTGCAGGGGGGACACTCACCTCGGGACAGGCGTTCCAGCCCCTCATCAGCAGGGCAGAGATGGGCTTGGGGATGGAGTAGCCGATGGGCGGGCGCACGTGGTGGTAGGCCATGTCTGCCGCCGCCGCCGCTGCAGGAGAACAGCCCACAACACCCGTTAGACACACACAGCCGCCCGGGGAACACTGAAATACAGCCGGCAGGGACAGAAAGGTGCAACCATCAGACCTGCGCTTAAAAGGGGGTTCCCACCCCGTGCTGGGTGTAACGGCAGCTGAGGCTGCGCGAGACACACTGCTGTTAAGACACAGCACGAGGGAAGATAACCTAATTTAGCTTAAACCCTAAAAAACAAACAACAAAAAAAGTCCTTTGGGGGAAAAAATGAGTTAACCTTCAACTCACTTTAAAAAAAGATATATTATCCTCATTATTAAGCCAGGGTGGCAGGTTACTCTGGTTGAAGATAAACTGGTAACAGCCTCTTACAATAACCCACGGCCAGTTCTGTTACAGCCTAAGACAGAAATTAATCCTAGTGTTTCTTTAGTGAAAACCTAGTGAGGGGCTTTTTGTAAGTGCAACCCACTAGTGACTGAGACAAACCTGCCAGAGTGGTTTCCTAATTGGGATTACGTGTTCAATGAATCCAAATACACGGTTAACCCCTCTCATTCCTTTTGAGTAAAGTTTTTTCAAGTCAAAACAAATGCATTTTGAACTTCTACCAAAAGCTGAGTAAAATCCTTTGTTTGCCTGACACTTTAAAATGATGTGATCAGAGCACGTGGGATACGCAGGGAGCTGTAAGATTGCAACCAGGAGATTGTAATAAGAATGGTCTAGTTTTTTTAACCATATCGTATTCTCATCACAGTATTCATCATAAGAATATATTAACTTCAGCCACTGTCTGTCCTCATTGCAGCTTTTGTGTCCATAAGGATGTTTCAGAATGTTGGGATCAGATAAATCCCATGATACTGTGACTGCATGGAGACAGGGGGACAAACACAGCTTGCCCAGTTGTGGCTCCGGTCCAGCCAGGTTTTGCAGCCCTGACTCAGACTCTGCCGGGTTCATCTTTCACCTAGAGACACTATGAAAATGCAAATCAGATTAAGATAGAATTGGAAAGTGCTCCATTTTTTCTGCCAAAGGTAATGCAAGTGATATATTAGCTATTGGCAAAAATCTCATCTTACCAAAGCTAATAGGGTTTGTTCCACCAGTGTAATGGGGTCGGGCTCAGAACCAGAAAGGGAAAAGCACACGGTGTGCCTCTCTATAGTTCTGTAACACTTCACAAAGTTTGTTTGTGTCACTGTCAGTAGGCTTTTTCTTCAGCTAAAAAACTGTATCTGTTAAGAAGTATTTTAGAATGGCTGAAGGAGAAGAATCCATTCTTCCCAAAAATGAGCAAAATGAAGGAGTCTGGGTGGTCCACAAAACTCTGAACTTAGCGAAGCTTTCCAGCTCTGTTACGTGACATCCTTGAACCTCCCAGTATTTTCTGGATTGACTGGTTGGTCAGATCCTGCCTCTCTTCTGGGTCAGAGCAACTGTAAACCATTAGAGGAATCAATGACAACCTACCTGCAAAAATGTTATTTCAATTTCTTCTTGTTTATGGATCAGGGAACAACCGTAGCAACTGCAGAATGTTAATTGAAGGTTGTTTGACTTAATGATGAAGCGATTTAATTGGGGAACACACCCGGTTTAATAGGTGCTCTATTTGATAAATTAAATACTGACTTTGTTTCAATACCTATAAAAATGTTTAGTCCTATTCATCAAATAGAAATCTGGTGACCGGGTGTCTCATTGAGTGCAGAGCACACCCTCGTGCCATGGGATACTCTACTGGACACAGCAGAGAACAGGGAATTGCTTTTAATGGGGTGACTACTTTTATTTCAACGGATGACACCTGGTTTTCATTATAATCACATTTTATAGTAATATTTTCTTTTCAACACATAATTATTTGAATGAACTTCACCAGAATTGCTTCCTGGACCTCTAAGCCTGCACAAAGACAGCCGTAAACCAGAAAAAACATCAGCCATGCATAATTAGAGTCAGAGTTATGCAGATAATATACACAGTTTTCATAAAGAAAATCCCTCACCTTGAAATAAGTACTTTGAGAAGAATATGGGATTTGCATTTCACTGAATAGTCGTTGTCTGAACAGATATCTTAGATGTGGAACTTTTACATAGGTTATAAAACACACACCACTCTCAAAGCTGCTTTTCATAGAATATAAACACGAGTCAGAAGTGTACATTCAGTGTCTTTTTTTGTGCACAAATATATCTTGCACAAGCAGAACAGTCTGAGGTACTCAGAGACCAGGAACTAGCTGTAAACCAGGATGGTTGTATCTGAAAAATCACCTGCTTTGTGACCTCGTAGCAAGTGCCAGTTTCCTGATCCGTGGAAGGGGGAAATTACACTCACTTGGGCCACTGAGAGGTCCCAAATCAGGTGCTGGTGGGCTCACCTGAGGGGGAACAGACCCGCATCAAACCTGAGCATTTTGGAAAACCATCCCCACCTCTGTGGGCACCAACATGGCCGTTGGGAAATGTGTTTTATAGTAGGATTCAACCAAACTGTTGGTGATCTGGAGCTAAGGAAGGGCTCGTCACTAAGGTGGAGGACAAGAACCCTTCCCGAGGCAGTGTGTCTCAGCAAAGAAAGAAGGGGCAGAAAATGCTTCTCGTTAAAGCTACAGAAGAAAAAAAGCCAACCAGTCTGTGGACATCAGGAGAAAGGGACCTTATCATTCAGCTGATGTAATAGCTTTGGAAGAAAAAAAAAAAAAGGAGAAGTGGGGAGAGAAACAGTATTCCTATATCTTTATTTATGCCTTTTATTTCATTTGTGATGCTCCCAGTGAGCTTTACCTCCTCCTGAGTCTTCTAGTCCTATCTAGACCATAATTCGAACTGCGTAAAATGGTTAATTCAGAATTAATGGAGATTACTGTCAGAAATGGTACCTGGCAGAGGCTTTGATAACGCGGATGCTGGTGCACTAGAACTGCACCCAGAGATGTAGAGTTTGATCTTCAGCTAAATGGCCAGGAAACAAGGACCAGCGCAAAAAGAACACAAACACCAAAATGATTCAGAACTCAATCTCAGGTTCACACCTAAAGGTGTTTTATTTCTGGAACCTGAAGTGGAATTGAGTCAGATGTTTGGCTTCTGCCCTGGGAGCGCTGATTTGCTGTGCTACCCCACAAGGGTCTGCAGGTGCTCTCTTACCCTGCGTGAGAATACGCTGAAGGAGATGTCTCAGCTTCACAATCCCAACCCCATGTGAGAGGCTACAGGCCTACAATTCGAGTGACTTGTTCATATTCCTAGAACTGCATAAGGAATGTTGAGTTACGTAGACCTGTAGTGAGTAATATATGCAGTTACAGTGGGATAAGCCTGTGCTTTTCACTGAATGCATAATCTTAGCACTTAACAGCAAACTGCAGTAAAATATTGGTTAATAGTACACAGCGTAGCTACTTCTCTAGTTCAGAGGAATTGAAATATCAATTCATGGAGCACCTTACCTGGCTTCAGGTGAGCAAATGGAATTTCTCCTGTTAGGAGCTCCCAGAGGCACAGAGCGTAGCTGAAAACATCGGCTTTTATGGTGTACCTGGTGCACTGGGTGAACACCTCCGGGGCCATCCAGCGCAGGTTCTGTGCATCAGGAAACATTAATACAGTGTTTACTTCCTCACATAAGCACCTTGTTTTCCTTTCTTTGCTTGTTTCCTTGCCTCCATTACCCCATAAAGTACCTGGTAAATTTGCCAGGAAAAATTTCCCCCTCCCTGGCAAAATCCACGCAGCGTATCCTCGCCCCCGGCAGGTGCCAGCGCCAGAAGAGCGCGGGTTCCCCGTCCCTCACTAGCTCAATCTACCTTCTCTGCAAGGCGACCCTTCTCAGTGAGGCGTCACCAGACCCCGGCGGGACCCGGGGCTCCCTCCCCTCGCAGGCAGTGCGTACTCCAATTGCTTTAAAAGGTGAGTGCCAGGCCCTGCTTTCAGCCGCACCCGTCTGCTGCGCAGTCAGGCGTTCTGAGGGTGCAAGCTTTCACAGCCAGGCAGTGACACGCAGGGTGCGCCTGGACTAAAACCGAAGAAGAAACAACACTGTCTTGTAAGGCTGATTCTGTGAGCAGCAGCCTCGTAAAGGAGAGGACTCCGAAAGAAAAGCAGTGCCAGGTGACTAATTCCCTATCAGAAACAGGAACCACCTGCCAGCAACACGGGGATGTGAGTGGGGAAGGGTGGATTGAAAAAAATCACCCTATACTAAGGACTTTGGGGGCAATACAGCTCCAAAGACCACTTTATAAGGCATCATTTTCTGTTCTGGATATATATTCACTCATCTCTGCTATTAAAGAGGCTTAAAGGAAAAAAAAACCAAACCACAAACAAACATAAAGAGAGATAAAATACTGTACCGGTTCATCTTTTCCAACAAAAATATTTCTAATGTAATTTTCTCCTAAACGGAGTCTGCCTGTGTGTTTTATACTAATTATGTGGAACAAAACAGGAGACAAACCCCAGGTTGTTTTGTCATATTGTCTTCATCCAGGGACTGCAAAAATCTAGATTCTGAAACACACAGAACAGAAAAAAATAAATTACTGTCAAGCCAATACAGATACCCACCTTATTACCAAGATTTTTGTATAAAGTTTTGTTTTGCTTTTTTTTAAATAATTCTGAGGGTTTGAGAGTCCAGGAGAACTGTGACAGCTGTTTTCCAGCAAGGATGTGTTTTCCAGAAGAATGGGCTTCCTTCTCAGACGAGCAGTGGGCTGCTCCGTGGTACCTCCCAACTCAGGTGAGACAAATCCAGGGGCATTCTCATCCCTGAAGCCTCTTGTGTCCTCTCATCACAGCAAAATAAGGAGCAACCTCCCCAGTGCTTCCTCAGTCAGCACGAGTTCAGTTTTAAAGAATTTGAGATTAATTTACAAATGTTTGGTAAACGCTCCTTACCTCCAAAATCAGCAACAACTGCATGGCCATCCTCATACAGGAGAATATTGTGACTGGGGAAGAAAATAATTATACGTGATTGTTTAACAGTTTCTTAAATATGGAGAAAATTTTACAGTTTTTTGTTCATAGCTAAAATCTGGAGGAGTTCAAATCACCTGCTTAAGTAGATGAATGTCTATAGATAACCCACTTTTAGCTACAGCTCATATTTATTGTTGTAAAGCACACATAAACTCTGAGAAGGCAAACCCAACAGCTCCACAAATGAAAATGTCAGTTTCTAGTCAATACTAGAGCAGAACAATTCCTGTAATTAGTTACAGATCAAGTATAACAGCTTTATTCAATATGTGCACTCCATCACCATGATGGAGTGAAAAAGATGGTATTTGAATACAAACACAGTGATGGCCTTCTCATAAAATTCCATGGGCTGATTCTTTTCTCTTTTAAGGTGTGCATAAGCATAAATTCATAGGGGTAATTCCTAATTTATGCCGATGTCTAGAAGGGAAGGGGCAGATCTGCAGAGTCCATATAGAATGGATCACCAGAAGCCATAAGAAACCCATCATGCTGGTGGAAAAAAATGAGGATGCAATAGTAAGTCCTATTCAATTTAATAATCACGCTTCATAATGCAAATGTTACCTTCATGAGACAAAGGTGCTTAATTTCTTAAAATCTCTGCCTTTCTTTCTGGAAAGAAGGCACGTCATTCACCCTTAGCTTGTCTCAGCGTGCAGGGTGAGAGCTGCTTCCTGCTGGCGCTGGTGGGGATCGGTCAGTGGCCAGAGGTGGGATTTCAGCCCTGCCTTCCCTCCCTCTCCCATTCTGCAGCATCTCTTCTGCTAAGGCCTCCCAGAGCCAGGGGGTCCGGCTGCCGGGCTCTGCTCTCGCCCTGGGCCTGAACCGAGCCCCGGGGAAAGCACTGGGTTTCCAGCTGCTTCGCGAGGCAGGGGCACTTGGGGGGTTTTTACCGTTTCGCCTTATTGTCCCTGAAATGCATATTCCCTGTCATTGTTTGACGGGCGTAGTGACAAGCGTAAAGTATCGTTCATTATCGGGCAGCAAAAGAACCACATTTTGCATTTATCCTTAAAAATTACGCTTGCAAAACCCGCCGTGCCTTTTGGCTGCGGCAGCGGAAGCTCCGGGGGGCATCTCCTTCCCCAGCCCCCTCCGGCGGGATCGGCCTCCCTGGAGAGCAGCGAGAAAGGAGGTGGGGGGCGGCCGGCGCCCTGTGGGGAGCGCAGCCCCTGTCCCCCCGCCCCGGGGGCTGCAGCGCGGGAAGCGCCCGCTCTCAGGTGGGCTGCAGCCGGGGCAGGCTCACCCACCTCTCCAACCCAGCTTGGACAGCAAGAACGCCTGGGAACACGTGACATCCGCGTTGGATGTATACATCAGATTTTTATTGCGGTATAAACCCTTCGTCTTTGCCCCAGACAGCTTCTGCAGTTAGGAAGAAAGGAATAAACTCAGGAAAAATCCTGTTTGGTCAGCACCTGTATGGGGCAACCTCTGACAGGACACCTACAGATCAGAGAAATCGTTTATCAAAGATAATTACTTGTACCGACACCTATCAAAGTGTTTTGATTTCTGTGGAATCTCTGAAACCATAGCAACTGCAGGTCTCAGGGAATTTACAGGACCGGATAACCAGAACTTCACCTTGCCCTGTCAGCAGAGATATTTGGAGGCTTAAAGTTAAATCTACTGGATTTGTCCTAAAACTACTAGAACCAGAGAGGTGAATTATGAGATTTGTGTGGTGCTTTAAACCCTTTTAATGAAGGTAATGTGAAGAAAATTCAGTTTTATTTACGTATTATTTGTTCAAAGACTGTGAAGGATGTGGAAAACATCTGGGAGGAAATCTGTCTATGCATCCCTTCTATATATTAGGCCATTTTAAACAATAAACTTCCAAGTATGAACAAAACAATTACAAAAAGATTTCTATATAAGCCTAAAAATATTTCTTATCCATTTTATAAAAGTGCCATCTTGTGAGCAGGTGGGCAGGAGAGCTGCAAACCACAACAAACCGCTGCAAACCACACCACACCAAACCACGGTATTTCTAACACTGAAACTGTGAAAAGGAAGGTATTCAGATTAGATAGGAACCAAGTGGAAATTTATTACACATTTTCACCTTGATAGCTTCAAACAAGAGAAAAAAAGAGCATTACCCTTAGAAAACAATGAATTCTCATTTGAGGGCACTTTATTCTCAGACTTGGACCGAACAGATGAAAGAGTGAGTGATACAGGTGAGAAAATTATCTCACTCAGGGGTGTGTGTTTGGTACAGCGGTACCAGATCACCTGCAACCTCTCACATGGGCTTGGCGTTTAGAAATGCCTTCTCTTGGCTCGGAGATTAATGTTTGAAACAATATGTGCTGATAGAAATTAAAATATTGAGGGTGAGTCCCTGTAAACTTTACTGCTTAAGCAGAATGGAAATAAGAAGAAATTCCCGCTGAGTAGGAACTTAGGGTGGGAAAACGCCCTCACTATGTGTCTGGCATTTCCAGGGAGAGTTCAGCTCAATTAATATATCAGGGGACTTGGAAGCAATCCCAGGATCAATGGTCTCTGTGGGCACAAACCTCGGCAGTTGGAGAATGTCAGCGTGGGGAGCTGTGGCACTATTCCAGCCCCTGCGGCGGGGAAGCGGACGTGCGAGCTGGGCTCCAAGGTGGCTGCCATTTACCAGGGGTGCCCAACTTATGTTTTCGAGGAGGAGGGAAGAATTTCTTCCTCAGAGCGATATATAGAGCTTAAAACAAGGTCTCCTCTAAAGTCACCGCAATTATTGCACCTTGATTGAAACTCGTGAGCCTCACTTCTCCAGCATCACTTGGCAGTTGGGTGGCCATTACCTACAGAAAGGTACTCTGGATTTCTGAGGGCACCTTCTTCCGAGGGCATCTTCTTCCCCTCCAGGTGGTGAGACATTCCTATGAAGTCACCATGACCCAATGGACACTAGGCTCAAGAGTGGGTTCCTCCGAACTCATGAATCCTCAGCTGTTGGTACCTGTTCCCTGCACCCTGTCTCCAAGGCTGTGGGGAGCAAGCTGTGGTGCTGGGAGAGACAGGAGCACGTGGTGCTGCCCTCTCCATCCCTGCAGCCACCCACCCATCCCCTGGCAGCCTCTGCCCTCTCCTTATCTCTGTGAGGAGACCTGCGGGCAGCATGGCTGAGCCGTCGCCCAGGCTGAGGACCAGGACAACCTCCTGCCACCAGTGACCGGCTGTGCTCTCTCCTTGGACACACAGCCAGAGCTGCTGGGGGGATGTGTCCCCACACTCGAGGGGTGCATCAGACAAAACCTGGCTTCTACCCCCCCAGAAGCACTGGAGTACCACTGGAGTACCACTCCTGGCCACAGCCCTGGCATTTGATGTAAGCTGGGCAATAAGGCAGCAAAGGACACAGAAGAGCGATGCCACCACCCTGCCACTTTCTGCTTGTCGCTGACTGACCCAGCCTCCTGCCGGCTCTCCCGGGTGCCTGATCTCTCTGCGGGCAGAGGCCAGGCGAGAAGGATGGGGTCCTGAGGCTGGGTGACCACCCGAATGAAGAAGAAGTCTCAGGAGGGCAAGGGTTGGGTTCCGTTCGTTTGGGCACCTGCAATCACTGCACCTCACTGCTGGAGACAGGCTGGTGGGACGGGGAGGCAGCACCAACCCACCCCTCACAGGGCACTGAAGAGGCTGCAGCAGCCCAGCCCGCTCCCTGCCCGCTCGCCTGTGTACGCGTGGGCTTCCAGGCGGGTCAGAGCGGGGCACCTGGGACGCGCAGCAATAAATGTTCTAGTTTGAGCAAGGATGCCCAGAGTCCGGCCGGGTCTGCAGCCGGCTCTGCCCGCCGGCGGAGCAGACTGCACGATCCTGTGCCGTTATTCCAGAGAGTTTCATGTGCTGCTCACCAGTGAAACACAATTTGCTAAGCACTAATTTCCCGAAAAATTAAGAAAAGAAACACTTAAATGCACAAACATGATTGGCCAAAGTGGGAATTCTGTTTTCCATTTTAGTGAGGGGAGTGTTTATTCCCAGGAATAATGGCATGAACTTCATGCCTTACTGAAAACAAACCAAACCCATCACTTCTCTGACAGAAAATGCTCCAGACGGGGAGTCTCCGCTCAGCCCTACGAGGTTTGTGTGCGGACTGGTCACTAGAGGGGGATGCAATGCGCAGTTTGGAAGCATCTCGCTTTATCTCTGAATTTTCTTCCATCGCGGGTCTCTGTGATACGGATCAATTATACCCTTTGGCAGCACTTGTTTTAGCTTAAATGCACATGTTAATTCTGGAGAGATAATTTGAATTATATTTGCTTTGCCAAAAGCATAGAGAAAAAGAGCAAACAGTTACAAAGCATGGGAAGTGTTGGAGTAGATAATACTCTTTTTGCCAACTCTGTTATCTTACAGAGTACTACAAATTAAGGTAGATTTGTATGTTTGTTTTGCTTGTCAGTCTCTTCTGGAACGAAAACATTTGGCAATAATAAGCTTTATCTGTTAGACTTCCCTTTTTAAAAAATCTTATTTTACTTTTTATGTGCCCGGTCCTTAATGGACCAAGAAAGGTACAAGAAAGGCAGAAAAAAAGGAGTGATCCTTTTTCCCCTCTCAGCCTTTTAATCTCCAGTGAGTGGCACTGAGCATTAAATCAAATCAGTTTCTTTGACATTCTTGGTTACATCTCTCAAAGACAGACACATCCCCTGCTCATTTAGGAGACACCACTGCTTTTCTGAGCGCTGTGACACTGCAAATGCGGCTTATTCAGTCTTGAAAACCTTAATCTTGAAAATCTCTCTTCCTCCTAACACCAGTCCCCATTTCATGGCTTTTGACTGGGCTGTGGAACTTGAAATTAAAGCTGCTGGCAGCGGCCCTTCCTCTTCTGCGGCGCTTCTTTACAGAGGGATAGAGAAGCAAAGGATTGAAGTTCTGTCAATCAAATTGACCAAAATTGAATCTGGTCCAAAGTGTCTCCTCTTCTGTGTTTTGTAAGGGGCTCAGTCTAATCTACTGGGGGTTTTGCCATATGAAATGAAATATTCCGCCAGAGATAAGGTTTGAAGCCAGCTTTGTATACTATTACTAGATTTCATACAGGCATTGCATTTTGAAGTCAGTCCAACTTCGGGGAGGGGTTTGGACTGGATGATCTTGGAGGTCCCTCCTGACTTCACTGTTCTGTGGTGTTTTTAATCGTAGCTTTCCGCGGCCTCTCTTTAATGTCTCGGCACACAAGCAGCTCTGTGCACCAAGCTATGGAGGGACTTGCTGAGGGGATTCATTAATTACCCAAGCACTGAGTAAACACCTATATGCGTTTTTATCCGGATGTGGGCTTTTGCTTCTGTGGCTCCAGAAATGCCTTTTCAATGCATTTATTTCCTGCTCCTCTTTGTCTTCATATGATATTGAGCACAGAAAACCATGTGTCATTTTACTACAATCAGACACATTTGACAGCACACAGTGGTCAGAACTGACGTGTTCCCTCACTGTATAGAAATACTTGTTATCTACTTGTGCTCAGAGCTGGCTGCAGAAAGACTCTCCTTGTCATGCCAGTGTAGCAAGTATGAGCCCTTTTGCAGAAGGCAGCTAACCAACAACATACAACTCTACGTGACTTCCAATTGGAATTATGGTGGCTAAAAACCAGGGCGAGCACCTACACTGTCATCACGAGGACAAAAACCGCAAAGCTTGACTAAAGAGAGAGGACACAGCAGGTTTGGAAGGCACCTACTTTACATTAAGAGAATAAAAGTCCTGAGACAACCCAAGAGAAGGTGAGGAGGTGGGCAATAGATGTTGGTAGTTCTAGGACACCTGCAGCTTTTGAAGTGAAGGTAAGCCATGAAAAGAGTGATAGATTATCTATTCCTTATAGTCTTGAATACCTAGCAGGGCTCCAGCTGAAACCTCTGCACTTGTCAACCAAAGTTGTGGCCCCCATGGCACACAGCAGACTCTGAGAGGGTTGG
This sequence comes from Xenus cinereus, assembly GCA_025774025.1. Lineage (NCBI taxonomy): Eukaryota > Metazoa > Chordata > Aves > Charadriiformes > Scolopacidae > Xenus > Xenus cinereus. The sequence goes on along the minus strand of JAOXJK010000004.1, from coordinate 34,740,155 downwards.
CTCGAACAGCAGAGGACGGGGCTCGGCTCACATACTGTCTCACTGAGCGATGACTGAAATACCTCTTTCTGGTTTTATTATCTGCAGAGCGGGACGAACAAGAGACTAAGGACAGTGTTTGAAAAATACCCCCATATGAGAAAAATGATGGGCTTTCATTCCTGGCTGTGTAGAAACAGAGTATTTTGAGTCTAAGTTTGTTTTCCAGTCTTCAGAATTACTTCAGGTTCATGTCTTGTTCAACATGACACTCTCAATTGAAGGTTTTTCAGAAAAGAAGCTGAGCTCTAAGATATGAGGGCTTGGGAAACCATAGTTTGAGGTCAGTAAATTGCAAAAAATAAGGGTAATAGTTTTCAAGTAAGGATAGGTACTAGTTAAACTAAAGGTGATCTGATTCACTTCACTCTATTTACAGCCTCTGACATCCTTTATTCTCAACCTCGCAGTGGATCATTGCAACATCAGAGCGAAATTATAAACGGTTGTATCCTGCAATGGGCATTGATTCCGGGGGATATTACTCTATACAAACTTCTGATGTGAGCCATAGTGCTTATTGATTTCATCAGTGTCCAAATTACTTTTCGTGTAATATTGACTTTTTTCTGCAAAAGCATATACATGTGAGCAGAACGGTCTTCACATTAAAGCATCTGCCTTTCAAAACAGCAAAAAACATCTCTGTGCTGCCCTTCCGAACCCTGGGCAGTGTTTCTGAATCCCGTGTTACCGGACGGTGTGTAGCAGAGAAAGGAGGACAAATAAACCATGAGCCAGTGCCCGTCCTTTGGCTCATGCCCAGGGGTGCCACCGAGCTCCCTGCGGACTGAGGTTCCCGACAGCTCTCCTGACCGTGGGGCTTGTTCAGGTGCAGAGACACAGCAACAAAACCTAAACCCCTTGCTCTGATTCCCTGCTCTCTCTTCTGTTTACAGAAATACAAACCCCAGAAGATTGGCGCCCCAGAGACACGAGTGTAATTTCTCAAGATGCTGAGCTACGGCCCGGGCTGAGAGAGGATTTCCCCACCCCGACAGGGACGTGGCTGAGCTGGGGACGCCGGGGCTGGGTGGCTCAGGAGGGGCCATGGACCAAAGCTGGAAGGCAGTGTTTTAAGGGGTGGTCACATACCCCTTTTCACATAGGGAGACCCAGCAAAGGGAAGAGGAGTCTGTGGCTGACGTGAAGACGCAGGTACCTCGTGGTTGGAACCTTGTGTGTTTGTTTTTGTTTTAAGAGGAAACACTCTAAAGAAAAAAACTCCCACCAGGAAGGATGCCCCAGGCGGGACCCCCACCCGCTCTGTCCTGAAGCTGGGCCTCTCTCATCCTCGGGCGACGGAGGCCGAAGCACGCCGGTTTGGTGCCACACCTGCCTTCCTGAACTCCGGGCTTTAAAACAAGGGTTGCAGCGGCAGGCGGGGCTCTGTCGGGCACCACCAAAAGAGGTAACCGTGCGCTCGGTGAAGAGGGAGCGTGGTTATAGTCCGGGATGTATGGGAGAGGTAGCATTCATTTCTGGGCTCTCCAAAAGTGAGCCCAGAAAAATTAATTTATTGTGACAGAACAGGAACCATGGATCAAAATTCATTATTATGCTAGAAGGATGTCTGGAGATGTAAGCTTTTCTTTCAAACTTTGAAAAGCTTTCTGGATCTCAGTTTCCTGGGAGAGACTTTGTAGTAAAGTACGTAAGATGGGAAATGGAAGGCAAACTTGTGAAGAACAGACACCAGGAATTAACAAAAGTGCTGCTTTGATTATTTTTCTTTGTTTCTTTCTATGTTTGATCAAGATGAAGCCCAGCCAGCAGCTAAGTGAAAAAGGAACTTAGTCTGTGTGTTCCAAGCAAAATACTACATTTCCCCCAATTTGGAAAGATCAACTCAAGTATGTCAGGATTTTGTGCAGTCAGTAACAGCAGGGTAGTGATGCAGCACAAAGCAGCACAAATTAGCATTATTTAGAAGGTATCTGTGACACTCTAATCGGCAGGGAAGGACCTACCTGCCTAAGAGGAGTTAAAATATCTTTAACTGAGGGGGGTCAGGAGAGCAAGAGCCACATTTTGGCTCACAGGCAGCCCTGGGCAGGACCAGCTCTGCTGAGGGACGGGGTCCCTGGTACCCCCACGGTACCACCGCACCAGTCTGTTATCCCAAAGGATCCACAACTCAGGATCAGCTGCACTTTTCCAGGCAGCTCAGAAATAGGCTGAAGAATGGTTAGTATCACTTTTTCTAGGAAAAAATGAAAACCCTGAGTTTTTACACACTAATTCATTTGTTTTTCAAACCACCGTGATACTATCAGAGAATGGAAATACCCATTGCTGCAGGGAGAAGCCGTCTGCCGTGGGTGCTGACAGCTGAGACGAGCTGGAATAGTGTCCCCACTTCTGTGCTGGATACCCAGCTGAAAGAGCCAGGCGCTGGCAATTACTGTCACACTTGCCAGAGAAAAGAGGAGGTTCTGTACCTGGTACAGAAACCTGATGAGAGAGGAAACCTTTAAAAATACCTGGAAAAGTGAGCTACTGACACGTTTACAATCTTTCACAGCTCTATAAAAGTTGGATAGAAGCAAGCTTAGGGAGAAAGACAAGATACTTGCTATTTAAATGTTTGCTAGTGAAAGACTTTACTATATCCAAGATTCTGTACAAGAATATGGATCATGGCCATGTGGGCAAAATATCTTTTGCCTATTGCAAAATGTCATTTAGCAGGAAATGTGCATACAGAATCTATTGACAATTGATTTACTAATTCAAGGAAGCTATTGCAATTGATTTCATTTTCAGAAAGAACACACAAGAGGAAGCAGAAAAACACCAGTTGCGTGCAACAAATAAAAAGTAAGGCTTTTAGAAATGAGCATCACAAACACGGGTTTTCAAAAAAATTGGGACTGTGCAGAGGGAGTCACAAAATGCTTTAGTGAAGTGAAAAGCTCTCAGTAACCCTGACGATGAAGGCTTTCATACACCAGTCACTGTGCCTTCACGGCACGTGGCTTTGGAAGGGCTGAGCAAATTAGAACATAACAGCGTATGAATGTGGACACAACAATGCTTACATGGCATTTATCAAAATGTTGGCTGATCCAAGTAAATTCAGGAGAGTGAAAAGTATATGAAAAAAACAAATGAAAAAGTTGGCAATGGCCCACATGATGAAGTGAAAAGAAAAGTAATATTGATGGTCTCAACAAAAAAGCATAACTTGCCCATATTAGAGCTGTAGATATGAGCAGGAACAGTCAAGTGAGGAACACAAATTTCACAAGATAATAGCTTTTAGGACAGAAAAAATTTAAGCTCTCCCAACCAGGATTCCCACAAATCACTGTCTTCAAGACTTCTAGCTTCACCTAAACCCAAACCTTGGGATGATAAATTTTATCATAAAAGTGTAGTGGGTTCATACAATGTAGCCACGACTCTTTTAGTTTATATCCGATCTGATTTTCGCTCCCATATATACTTTCCATCAAAATATGTAAGTGATTTGAGTACAACATGTGGAATTGTTTTGAGACCCCCACCAGACATCAAATGAAAATATTAATCAAATGCAAGGCTGAACTAGGGACACTCTTGGAGGCTGTGTCCTGGGCTGAATGAAGGCACCAAGTTATATAAAACTGTGAGCTTTTCTGTGCTCTTGGTTCAGATTTGACCTCTGACAGCAGGGACAAAAATTGTCATCATTTCTCAACGTGAATAAAATGTGCTGAGCTCCAGCTCTAGCGCCAGTCTGCTCAAGGGCTGGATAGACCATGAATAAACACAGCTTGATGATATGCACAGTCAAGACCTGGGTGACAGTTTTTGTGGAATAGCTGAGAAATCAATAAAGAGACATTTCACCCATTCCACGCATGGCACGCACAAGCCTTTTGACAAACCGATGCCAGAACGCCCATCTTGGTGTTGAGTGTATGGACATGAGTGAAAGCAGGAGGTACCCTCTGTAATGGTTTTGTCAGTCTGGTACCACCAGCGAACACTACAGTTTCTAATTTTTCTTTTTGAAAGTAAAAAAATATAACCCAGAGAAATCAGGCTTGGAAGGCACAGCTCACAAATGCTATTAGTGCCTCAATGGAACCTGGAAATTCAAAAACCACAGACAAGAAAGGAACTCTTAGCCTCTGTTTTGAGATATACAGCAAGAGAAACCTGATCTGATCTGAGCTGACAGAAGGTTAATAATGAGTTCAGCTGAATCTGAAATTAATTGTCTCCTGTTAAGGCGAGACACAGTTTGAAATGGCGAGACCAAGCTTCATTCTCTTCATGAAGCCATGGAAGGAAGAAGCCGAGAGGAGAGTCGGCGGTGTGTGATCATCCCAGCTCTCACAAAAGCAGGGAGTTCTGTGGCCTGAGGGATGGAAGGGCTTCTCCCTCGCGGGGCAGGAGACGGGCAGAGCAAATTCACTGCTGTCCCCTTCCCAGAGAACAGGCCGTGAAAAGATCCTTCTGCCTTTCACACACGGTAGGTTTAATGAAAGGCAGCTGCTATTTTAAGATTTCAGAAGGGATTTTATAACAAAGAGGAGTTGCAGACACCATCCCCATTACCACCAGGCTTCTGTCCTGGCTTTCATCTCCCTCACTGAGCCAGCTCAGAAACTTTTACAGACAGTTAGAGCCATCAAATGAGGGTTAGTCGCTCAAAGGCTTGGTCCAGCCATGTTCAGCTGTTATGCCTTAAATTAAATTGATACTAAAATGGTCTCTTTCTTATTAAAGTGCTATAATCATTGTGGCTACAATCCTTCACTGCGGTAGAAGCAATAATAAGCTGATACGTGTCACCATTGCTGATAGCTGTCAGAACTCCTTTTTCCAGAACTGGAAAAAGCAAAATAAAACTCCCAATTATTCTCCAAATGGAAGGATAACCCCTTTTCCAGGGTAGAAACATGAAACATTCATTTTCCTCTCTGTCCTGTCAAGCCATATTGCAGATTTATTTAATGCATTATGTGCATTGAATTAGATTTCAGAACTCACAAAGAGGGTTACAAGCTATGTGAAAATTTAAGGTAAAAAATGTAAGACTCCTGTGAAGCCACTGTCAAAATTTAACACAAGAGGGTCAGAATTCCACTCTTGGTCTTTCTCTTCAGTTGTTGTAAAGATTTTCATCTAGTAATTATGCCCGTGGGCTGCCTGAGACTCGTGCTGAAAACAGGACTCCTGCTCTCACACGGCAAACTTTCACAAGTTAAGCTACTCTCAGCACCACACACCAGCCGCACTGGTGTCCTCACAGCAAATTGTCTTTTGACCCTCACAAATACCGTCTGGTACATGTTCTGTCAGGCAGCGATGCGCTTTGTGGCTCTCTAGAGAGATGCTGCTTTGGGTTTTCTTTTGTGGAAAACATTATTTAAAATCCGTCAGTGCAGTACTAATTTGCTTACAGCCAGTAGTGACAAGGCAAGGAGGAACCTCAAGGTTTGGATCTTTGCTGTCCTGAAACAGTTCCAGGGACGGCAGCGCTCAGTGACGGGGTGCTCAGCTTGTACCCCTGCAGTGGAGTTGCAGGATGTGGCTTGTATTAATATATTTAAATTAAGCCTCCATATAGTCAATATACGCAGATGAAAATAACCCATCAGCAATATCCTTCTAACCGTCATACATTTGTCACATTCATATAGAAACACCATATCTGCACATTTAAATAAAGTAATTGGGTGTGTAATTGGCAATAGTTAACAGCAGCCATTTGTATGTGCTTATAGCAGTTTTAACACGAGCAGATGGATGCATTCATACATTGGAATAGATGAATAAAGCACAGTGTGCTAAAATTCGCAGTCAGATATAAAGCAGAATTTGTGCCCATATTGCTAACCTAGGACACACAAATCCCAAAAGACTGGCTTGAAGTGATGTGTTTTGTAAGACTGCATTTTTCAGAATAAAGTAAAGAAATGTGGGGTTTCTTTTGCATTAATGATCTGATTTTCTTCTTCAGTCTGCAATGATATTTTTTCTTTTGTAACCACAAATAGAGTTATTCTTTCATTTTAAAAATGTGGCTTCAAGAGCAGCTACTCATTTTTGAAAACACCCTTTTGAACCCAAAGTTCTTAGGAACTGAGAGAGAATTCAAGACATTACCATTATACACACGCCTGGCTCTCAAATGTGTCACAGTTGGCCACTGCCAGAGACAGGACACTGAGTCTGCTGGGCTTCAGCCTGACCCCTGTGACTGCTGTTATATACATCCACACACCCTGTCCTTGTTATGCCTTAAATCCCAGGAAACCTCACATTTATAAAGGACAAATACTGCATGTGGAGTCCCTCCCTTCACAAGGCTCCTTTGCAGAGCCGTCAGCGTACCTACCACGTGGAGCAGGGGAGCAGACCCCTTCCCGTGTGCAGGCTGAGCTGTTCTCCTGCAGATGCCAGCAGCAATGTCCAGAAAACTGCTGGGCCTCATTTTTTCATAATTTCATACCAGACCCCTGAACTGGGCATTGTCTCACAATCAGTTTACTTCTTTGCTCGGCAAAAGGAAAAATCCAGCTCCTTTATGTCTTTCACAAGGAATCTCTCACTGCAGCTATCAGTGTCACTACGAAATGAAAACTTACAGCAAGAGGCAGGAGAGTGTTATTTATTAGATCACCATAACTCTATAGGACCGGCTACTTAAGATATAAACAAATGAACATTTCTGTGATTTTTCTAAAATCAAGTAGTTGAGCTGGTGGAAAATGAAGAGGTGTATGTCTGACACAGAAGAAAACCCTTTTTGTGACTCCATCCTACTTTTAAAGAATTCTTTCTGTAGCATCTCTCTTGTCTCAGTGTTTGTACGTATGAAGGAGCTATCTCCAAGCAAACTACTGGGGCTAAAATGTGCAAAGCTAAAAGCTATAAAGCTACTCAGCACTAACTTCCTTTGCCTGCTTGCTCTTCTTTACATAACCCTGCAGGTAATTCTGGTCAGTCCCCTCCCAAAGCAGGCGCTGGTGCAGAACGGCTGGTCTGAGGGATTTCTGATGTAGGTGTGACACCAAAATATTCTGCTCAGTAGAGAAGATGGTTCCTTCTCTAATAAGACTGAACATTGGTGGGCCAGATGCGAGAAAATACCAGGCTTTAGCAGTTGCATCCTTCACTGACAACTACAGAGCAGCACACGTGACTCATAGCAGTTTGTATAAAAACTCTGAGGTTTTTTTTCAATCTGGTTTCATTTCTAGAAGGAAGTCTGGATAACAGATTCATGGGGAATCTCTCCTACTTAGTTGCCAGTGGCACTGCCAGCTGGGGTTTGCCTGCCACACCTCTGAGAGTGTCACTTTGGGCAGTCCTTCTAGGATGCTGCTCCCCTCCCCGTAACAAGTAGGGGCTCATCAAGGTTCCTCCCCTTTCAGACAGGCACCTAAAAAACCAGGAGGTGTTGCCTTCTGGGAGGCTTCTGCATTTCTGCATCCCCCTTAGGGGGACTAGAGACTAGTTTAAATCAGGTGCTTCATTCTTGGAGGGGCAAAAGTAGGTGAAATGAATCAATCAATGTTTTGGAATCAAGGAATAATACTGGGGAAATATACTAGAGGGCATAACTTGTAAACAGGCTAACCCACAGGACAAGTGTGTGCAATCAGGCTATAAATATTTGGTAAATGTTAGATAGCTGTCAGTGAAATTATTATAAGCTTGAAGTTGGCCACTGCCTGTTAAGTCCCTCAACTAAAATGTATTAAAGCCTCCAGTGAATATGAAAACCACAATTCCCCCGTCCAAGTGATGTGAGCAGACCTTCCTCCAGACTCCACCAGTGCTAATGAGGCACCGCACAGTCATGGGGGTCTGTGAGCACAGGGGAGGCTGCAGAGCATCCCTGTGCAGGGGAGAATGCAGAGCATCCCTGTGCAGGGGAGAATGCAGAGCATCCCTGTGCAGGGGAGAACGCAGAGCGTGGCTGCTGCTTTCAGATAGTCCCGGAGTGTTTAGGATAAAGAAAGCAACTGACCTGTTCAAATCACGATGTATGATCGGTTGTGTGAGGTTGTGGAGGTACTCCATGCCTTTGGCAACATCTACAGCAATGATTAATTTCGACTGCAGATCAAGAGTTCTATATTTTGAAAAAAAAAAATAATATTACTCAAAGTTAATAAACAGACAAGAATTATCTGTAAGCTATTTTTATCTGTGAATCACGGAACTTTTAAAATTGTTTTTATCTTATATAATCTATGTAGTTTAAAATACACATATGTATATAATGTAAAATAATGACTAAATAACAATTTTGTGACTACTTATTAATTTCCCTGTACACCCAATAATCTGAATCAAAGCTAAATTTTTTCTAGCATGTCCTGTTCTCTGTTTTTTTATACTGAAACAAATAACATTTAGACCAGCATAGGTGTACTAGTCTCCCAAATTCTGTACCAGAAGCCCAGCAGAGAGGGAGAGGAATACCTCTTCTGTTCATGGAGCAGGGAGAAGAGCGACCCTCCAGAAATATACTGGGTGACAATGGCAAACTGGCTGGGGTCATCTAAGCAAGCTCCCACGAACTGGATGACACAGGGGTGGTTCAGTCGGCAGAGAATGGAGACTTCACGGCAGAACATGTCCACGTCGGATTTGGAGCAGTAGGTATTGGCTCGGTAGCTTAGAATTTACATGAGAGAAAACAAGAAGGCAAAAATATAATAACATATGGGGGGTTTTAATACTTCAAACTAGGCCATTAACCAAACAAGATGGAAAAGTTTGATAAACTCACCGTTTGATTGCAACAATTTTATTTCTGCATCGTCCCTTATATACTTTTCCAAAAGACCCTAAATTGGTTTAAAATAAATAAGCACAAAGGTGTTTATTATGAACATCAGGCATTTAAAATGCATGCATCCTTATTTCTGGTACCTGAGCCGATAATCTCATGGAACTCTATTTCAGAGAGCTGAAGATGGAAATGTGAGGGCAGACCAGCACGGAGGAGGAGCACATCTGCCTTTTCTGCAAGAGAAAACACTTATCCTATTTGTAAAGTGCAGGGTTAAGGACAGAATGTAAGGTTTTCACTTCAGAAGACCATTGCACAGTAACAGCTGATTTTCCTCCTGTGAATTGGGACCAGTAATCCCATTCCCTCCCCTTTCAGCAGCCACAGCAAACCCCAAAGATGGACAAACACTTGCAGCCCCACGGCTGCCTGGGGCACTCCTGGCTGTGAAATCTTGTCACCAATGAGCCCTGTCCCAGGAGCGTGCGCTGCCGTAGCTCGCGATGGTTGCATAAAATCCTTTCTATGGAGAATTAGTTCCCTTTTTTTCCGTAGAGCCAGTGCTCATTACTGAAGCAGGGATGTCATTCCAGATCTGACCTGGGCTTTAGTGACATGTGGAATCTGAATTTTGCAACTTAATTCAGGTAGCAAACATCTCTACCTTGTTGATCTTTTTGGTCTATTACTATGACATTTATCAGAATATTTCTAAACGGAACATTTCAGTGCTGCTCTGTAAAGGGTGCAAGGATTCGATTATATCCAGAGCGAATATTTAAAGTGGAAAATTGAAAGCACCACAAAAAATGAAATATTTGAAAGTAAAAATATTGATCTGAATATTTTATCTGTTTGTGTTTCAGATTAACACAAATAATTTTTGGATAGTATTTTTCTTGTAAAGAGAATCCAGTGGAATTCAATATGGTATTTGTTTACATTCATGGCTATATGTGTATTTCATTAGTATTAATTCACAATCACATCCTTTTCTACAAAGAAATAAAATTAAATATACTTTTTAAAGTAAATGAAAATATAAATACAGGATTTATCATGCTGCTGATCAACAAAGCTAAATATATAGTTTCATAAAATTATCCTAGGGAGATAGGTGCTGTTTATGCACACCATTACATTTCTGAACAATGGAAATTCCAGGAATAATGAATCTCACACAGTATGTTTAGGCTGACAAACACCTTGGGTAAAAAGACCATAAAAGTTCAAGTTCCCCCTTGCCATTGAAAGTACCTTTAGTCATGCTTTTGATCTTTCCTAGAGGGGATGGAACTGACACGTAGGAACCATCTGAAATAGAAGAACAGAATGAATTTTATGGAATGCAAGGATGGTATAAGCATCTGTACTGATAAATTGATGAGGCAATGATTGTTTAAAGAATGAATAATAAAGGGCTGAAAATACACATAAACACGCAAACACCTATGACCGTGACGTTATATTGCCGTGCTCTTGGGAGAAGTTTGTATGTATCTCCCCCAAACGCTGCAGAGCCATACTGACTCTCAGTGGTGCTAAAGGGGGCCAAGGCAGCCTTTTACATCAGATGGGTTTTGTAAAGGAACTCGGATCAGATTCACAAATTCTGGCAGTTGGGCTCCAAGCAGATTGCACTGACTAGTTCACTGACGAGATTTTCCAAAAGACCTGTCTTTCTCCACATACCAAAAATTTAATCTCCTGTTTTGCTGCTCAAGTGGGAGCTGAGTTCTTTGAACAATCAATCAGCACCACAAAATCTCTGGGTCTGTTAATTGCTACCAAAATAAATTTCCGATACATGCAAAATGTAGTCCCCTAAAGATTTACACACGCCTGAATTTACACACCCAAACCCAGAAGATGCCAGACAATGCACAAGGCAGGTTGTAGGGCTCCTGCTGGTTCCAGGGCAGGAGAAGTCACTGGCTGGGAGAACCACTGCGGGTACCACATTCACTGTCTCTGGGCAGCCTCCTCTACACACCAAAACATGTTCAGTTTATCCAGCTGCTCTCCTTAATGTCCTTCTTGGCACTTGCCACTTAGTTGCCACTACAAAGGAGTATTTTTGTAGCAAAAATGGTAATTACTTTTTCCCCAAGAGGGAATTGGATATCCAAAACTATTAAAAAACATGAAGGGGACTGAGTATAGAAATATACCGAATGTCAGTAATCAAAGAAACCTCAGAGGTAAACAACACATAGAGAATAGCTAAGTAAGGCACTAAGGATGTGAAAAGGTATGAGTAATGATTACCAGAGACTGATCTTCCTCTCACAGCTTTTGCCTTGTCTTTCCAGGGAGCAATACAAACTGACGACTCGATATTAAGATAAAGGAAGAATTTTGATGTAAATAGAGGGTACCTGGAAAATGGGGATTCTCATGACACTAATTCTCTTTGTGCCAGGGAGAATTGATCCAAAGCTCCCTGAGATCTGTGGGACATCCCCAGAGACTTCATCAGTCTTTGGATCAGACCCTTCAGTTATTGAATAAAATGATTTCTCAGACCGTACCTCCTCCAGGCTGTGAGTATTCATTACAGGGTGATTCATCTTGGGGTCTCTTGTAATGCTTCAGAAGGGTCACGATGGCATCATGACCTAAGAAAGAAAGGAAAGAGGAAATATAAGGATTTGCAGGTAAACACAATAGTTGTCATCTTTTTTTTTTTAAAAAAAATTGATTTATACAATATCAATATATTGAAAACATTTACAATGTGCCTATAAAACCTGTAAGTGAAGATACAGTGGTGCTAATCTGAAACTGTGATTCCCAACTACAGAAATATCGGGAAATCCCTGCCAATAAAAACAAACTTCCATGTGTCCACGGAGGTCACGATGCTTGGATCAGGTACCAAATGCTACCTGTCATTTCCTGCTTCTTCAGCTGCAGAGTTTGTTGGCATTTCTTTAAGGATATTTTTCACTACTACCCTAATGAGTGGGGCTTTTGGCTTTTTGGCTTGTAATAAGCCAGAGAAAGACCAGTGAGCCCACAAGTTATGAAAAGGTCATTTGCTAGATCTTCTGAGGTCCAGCAAAAATGTACACCTCCAGCTCTTAAGGGCGGTAGAGGAAAGAGAGGGGGCAGAGGCTCTGCTGCTGACTCTCACCCAGGTATCAGAAGCTGCCTCCTACAGGAGAGATGCCCTGCTGCTTCCCCAGGCTCACCCCAGAGCACGTCAGCACAATGGAACAACCCTCTAACACACGGGGATTTCAATGAAGGACAGGTTTTTACAGATAGCAGCTTTCTGGACATCAAAATTCAGAGGATGATTGAATTGTTATCACTTCCAGTAACACAAATGTTGACCCAAAGAAGACGGTCACGGCTCTACAAAGCAAGGAAGAGACTGCTCAATACCCTTTGACAGTCCCTGGGGGTGGAATGGCAACACCAGGAAGAAGAAACTGAAGGGTCTCCCCCATAAATACATGGCTCTCAAACATTGATGGAATCCATCAATGGATGGGAACATCAAAAACACTTTCAGGAAGAAATAAGGCTTTTTATTCATGTGGAGTCAAAAACAGGACAGAAAACTGACAGATTACAGCACATATAGGACATGGAAAATGCCTTGCTTTGATCCATATTTGCAAGAATTTAAGATTGCTGGCTGTAATTCATTGCTCCTTGTAATGCCTCCTTCAGCACTAAAATTGAAACTCCTCATGCACATACCAGAGGGAGAAATAGGCTTTTCTGAACAGGCTGTATATTTTCTATTTCAGCAGCACATAAATACTCCTGTCTTTCAGTTTGTGCTGAATTAAACTGATGTTTAACAGGGTATCTGAGAAGATAAAGAAAAGGGCTGCTTTTTACAGAATCACAGAATCACAGAATCACAGAATCACAGAATCACAGAATCACAGAATCACAGAATCACAGAATCACAGA
>JAOXJK010000004.1:34701711-34727343 GCA_025774025.1 Xenus cinereus | reverse complement strand
CCCAGGCTTAGTCAGCAGCCCGCCCACCAGCTGTCAGCCCCCAACACGAGGAGGAGGCTTTGCCCGGCATCAAAAAAAGCCCCAAAAAGAGCTTTCCCTCGGCCTTTTTAGCTACAGATCCCCTCTCCCAGCGCAGTCTTACCTGCCCTGGAGCTGGTCTCCGCCGCAATGACCCTTTATAACCCTTTGTGCCAGGAACTGGAAAGCGGATGGTGAGAGCTCTCAGTCTACAGGGACCGAGGTGTTACTTTGTTCTGTTCTCTCCTTCCTGTACCATTCTTTTGGATTTTGTAGCAGAAACTAGAAAATTGAAATACCTTTCTCGTAAGCCCACATCAAACAGGTCTGCTCATCCTTTTCTCCACTGGACCTGCTGGGATCACAAGCTACCAGATTCATATCGGCCCCGTTATCCAGCAGAAACTGCACCAGTCGAATATGGCCATGGTAGCAAGCACAGTGTAAACCTAGGACATCGGAGACACACGGTAAACACAACTGTCAGGACGTCGTGATAGGACTTGCAGCAACAACTATAAAGCACAAATTGATTTCCTCGATAAAGAAATATATTATAAAAAAAATACCTGAGGCAATAGGTGAAAATAAAATATTAATGCTGCAAGAACCAATCTATTGCCTGCTATGGAACATGTCAGCATTTACTCTACCACCTGCAAATCACATTAACAACTTTGTACGTGAGGAAAAGCAAGCAGAAGCAAAGTTGGCTCTTTTTTCATTCCCTGCAGTAGGAACAGGGAGGTGGGCAGCCATCAGCCATCAGATGCTCTCTCCTACCTGCCCAGTGCCCAGCAGAATGGCACTTGTGCCCAATTCTTAAAGGCTTAGAGGCCTGACGATGGGAGAACCAGTTTCCATGGGATTTTGTTACTCACATACAAGTGAACAAACTTGACACATCTCCGCTGAACTCTTACCACTTCTGTGCCTGCCTGCCAACGTGTTTCAGAAAAGTTGAGGTCTGTCTGAAAGGTAATTGGCTGCTGATCATCAAATTATCATGGGAATTACCCTGGGAATCCTGACTGTGTATATGGCTTCCAAATGCTTTGGTGCTGGTGTGTGCGCTCACCCGCAACAAGGACGATGGTGTTACCTGTATGTCCATCTCTGCCCTGGTGATTGATGCCTACAACGTTCTGGTCAAGCAGGAACTTTACAAGTTCTATGTTCTTTCCATAGGTGCAAGCGCTGCAAAAACAACGTGACAGGTGAATGCTGTAGTCCTTAAAAGGACAAATACTTTGGGTATCCAAAAATTTAAAAAGAATTACACAGAGATAAAAATGTAGTAAGAGAAGAAAGGATCTTTAGAAATGTGCAAATGCATGATTAATCCACCAAAGCACGTTCATTTCTGTCATTTCAGAAACATTGTAATTATTCTTGAATAAATTAATTTTGCACAGCTATGCAAAATTAATAGTTTTGCAAAGTGCCTCTGAAATAACACTTTACAAACTTACAGCATCGTGACCAAACTGCCTTCTGCCACCTCATTTCTAATGCAGAATATCTAGACTTCCACAGGTTTCTAGGCAGAACAGTCTCTAAACTCAGCTTCCAAACTGGACAGAAAGAGAAACCATATTCATATGGACAGTTATAAACCTTTCCGACCTCGCTCTCTCTCACTCGCTTTCTCTCTCCCCACTGAGTGTCTGGTTCTGCCTCCTACCTCATGTCCTCTCCTGTATCCCCAGCTCCAACCTTCCACTCCGTCCCCAGCTCCCCGTGTCCTTTGTGCCTCACCCGGCTGCTGGGGGACGGTTGTTATTTGGGGTGTTGTGCTGCAGGTATGTGTGAGGGGAATTGTGTGGATAACCGCGTTTTAAACATCTCACCTGTGGAAAGCTGTTTCACTGAATATATTTTCTTTAGTGAGGCTTTCTGTTCCCGAGAGCTGAATCATTTCCTTGACAACTTCAAACTTTCCATTGTAACAGGCGCTGAAGGTGAAGTCAGGAAAGAGTCGTTAACGACCCCAGCTTTCTCATTAGGCCCAACCCGCAAGAACCAGCTTCTCCGTGGGACTCACAGGTGTAAAGGAGTGTCTCCATAGATGTTCACCACGTGGGGCTGGACTTCGAAGCCGCTCTGCAGCAAGAACTTCACAATTTCATGGTGTCCAAATCGGCAGCAGAAGTGCAGAGGGACGTGGTCTTCATTGTCCTGAGCATTCACTGCCATTTGACCCAGGAAGAGACCAGAGAAAGTATTTAATAATTAACATAGCTTGTGTTGGGAATTTGGCAACACTTTGTGTTGTGTGTATATGTTATAAAATTTCCTGCTAAAATAATTATGGTCCTATTCTTTTAAAATTGAAATTTCTGTGAGCTTTCACGTATCAAAACTACATTACTCAGTGTCCTCTGTAGTATGCTCTTCAGATGATTTTTTGGACTTAGGGTACAATCGCTTTCCTCCAGTAGCAGATGTATTGAATGTTTCAATGTAGCCTCCCATAAATGAATCACGAGTTATAAATGACCCTTAGAAATAACAATTACTGTCAGTATATTGCAATGTGAAGCAAAGGTAAGATATGTAGTTGAGCTGTGTAAGAAAACAATCCACTGAGTTATTCCAAATGCACGGAAAAACAGTCGTTAATTACAAATACTGGGAAGAAACATACTTTACTGTTGCTCTCAGAAAAGGCAAATCCAGCTGGCTTTAAGGTCTGTATTGGCTTCCTTGAGCAGCAGAATCAAGGATTCTTGGTAGAGTTATACAGTGACAAAAAAGAAATTTAAACAAAATAAAGGAGACACACTACGGATACATTTTTCATAGATGGTATTATTATACAAATACATAAAGGGCAAGAAAGGAAGAGGAGAATTCATTCAAACTTCTGGATTACCAATGTTTTCATTCTGCTCACTGTCTCTCTTCACCTTCAAGGAAGATTATTATGCATTTCGCATATTTAAGATGCCGGGAGTATTCTCTGACATAATGTGAAACTATATAAAAGAATGGGCAAAATGAGAGGCGTTGCTGGGCAGCAAAGGCATTTATCTCTGCATGGAACCCATCTGCTGGGGAGCCGTCCCGGGGAGATCCCGGGCCCATGTGCAGGGATTGAGACTGAGGATTTTCCCTGGAGCACATCCATGCCAGGAGCCTTCTGCATATTTACAGGGTTGGTGATGGCATCCCAGCAGCTGGGAAGTCCCTTGGGCATGTCTAAAATGGGTATGGACATAGCCTGCCCGGCTTGCTCTTAGTCTATCTAGAAGGGGGCAAAGAAGAGACGGGACAAGGCTCTAGGCAGGGTTCTCCGGTGGTACCCAGACATACAAATACTGTTCTGATTATCCAGAAATGGTCGTTATGCAGTTTTAAAAGAGAGCATGTGCTTCTGTGATTCTTAGTGTACTTCTTTCTATGTGCAAAGACCATAACTGGCTGATATTACTGATGGAACTGGCAAATCCAGTCTACTTTGTGCAACATCCAGTTCTCAGTCGGGCTTAGCACCAGATCTTTGGAGCAGTTTACAAGAAATTAATAGACTCCTAAGGAATAATCTGTCCATTAGAGGTCTCCAAATCTGTACTACACAGGCTTTAAGCACAGCTTTGACAAACATCTCTCAGGAACAAGACAAAACAAAACCAGTCAAAAATACTTTAGAAGAGAGTTATGGCAAAAATGTACATCATATTGATTCATGAATTACTAAAGAAGAGTTCTTCAAATTGAGATTTTAAAGTATTTTTATATTAAATTGAAGATAGTGCAACTGTCATGGCAGGCAGAGACTGAAAATTCAGGTTGCCTTATAAGTAAACAGTAAAAATGAGCAAATGCTGAGTTTGTGTCTGGAACAAAATGGAGTACTGTAGGAATTATTCTTAGGACTGAGACATTGCACAGGTAGAAAATAACAAGGGAAACCATTACAGTAAGCAAAAGGATGAAAAAAATACAGTGCAAGCCTGTTTTAAAACAATAAGGGATGTTGCCCAAGTCACAGGGCGTGATAAGTGTTTAATATTCATAGAAGCATGACTGAAAGTTCCTGGATTTTTAGCATCAAACTCTGGTTTCAAATTTAGGATTGATTGTATTTGGCAGAGGTGACAGTTATTTTCAAAGATGCTTGACAAAAGAGGAGCTGCAACTCTGGGCAGCTCAATAGCCCTGAAAGCAGACAAATTTTATTAAAAGACTACAGGAATTATAAAGACAAAGGATATATTTTATTTCACATGGTCTCTGAAAGAAACCTTCAGGACCAGCAGTTTGGAGAATAATGAAAAATAGCATGTAGCTTGTGTGAAGCAAAGAAAATGTTTATTTCCTGGCCAGCAACTAGTTCTCTAAGTTGGCAGGGATTCTGTTTCTTAGCCCCCATCAGGCTATAAATCTGTTTTTAAAATATGATTTTTCTCTTTCATTTTGAAAGGAACAGTTTTTGAAGTCATGCAAACACCTACCACAGAAGTTTTACTTCTACATTCAAGCATTTGAGAAGAAATTATTTCCAGTCCCTCCTTGATTTCAAAGAAATGGAACATAAAGAAAGGGTGGAACATACTGACAATTCTAAATTACCATGACTTAAAAACCACTGCCTTTCATTGGCCCACTGCTTTTCCTCCTGGAGCGCTGGGACAGCAGCAGGACGTGGCCGTGCACTCGGGCCAGCTGAGAACAGCGACAGGGAAAGCCACAGCTCTTGGTTTTCGGTAACCGAGTTTGCCTCCCTCCCTGTACGTGGTGGGTGGGACAGAGAAACAGCCGCTGAGGAGACGGCTGGGCCTTTGGCTCAGAAGCCAGCGCTGCTGAGACCCAAACCCGTACCCCTGAGATTATCCTAAAGGGCTCAGCAGCTGGGAAACGTGGCTCCGCGGGCTGGGACCAGAGCCAGGCGATGGGTAAAGCCAGCACGTCACCTGGGTCTGGCCATTGCTGGGTATTCAGTCTTGGACACCACACAGAATCAGGTGCGGATGGGAGCAGAGTGAAGCCGTGAGAAAAACCAGGAGACGGGAGTTCAGTGAGATGAAACGAGGGAAGAGAGTGGCTATTTAGGAATACCAATGGTTTCCCATTGTAGTGGATTGCCTTTTACTATAGAAATGAATTTCTATTTTACTTTAGAACAAAACCCTTCTCTTCATTTTGTTTATTACAATTATCCTAGAAAAAATCTACCAGATTACAAGAATGAATCAGAAACTCTGAAGTGGTACTTTGTACCCCAATTATTGCTACATCCTACCATTTGGATACTCGAAAATACAAAGCTGAACTTCCTGGCAGAATAAACAATGCAAGCTGGTAGCAATCACGTTGAGTCAGTAACGCAAAAAACTCTCTACGAGTTTGGAAGGTGTGAAAAAACAGAAGAAAATAGAAGCTGTTAAAACCAGAAATGAGCTATTCCATGCTAAACCAGTTTATAAAAGTCTCAGGAGAGTTAAGGCACTTTAAATGATAGCAGCTTGTAATGGCATGCTAGGCTTCAAGATATGCTGAGCTCAAAATTAATTTGGAGCTTAAAGGAATCTGATCCATACTCAACAAATGTGCTTGAAAGACCTTATGTGATTTCTGAAAATACCAGAATTTACTTAGTCCTTTCCTACAGTGTTTATGTTAAAACAAATGATGAGAATAGCATCTGGAGAACCGACTGTGCTTGTAACACATTGGGTTTCTATACACGCGTATGTGAAACACAACATTTGTGATGATACACACACGGGCAGTACATTTCGCTTATATGATTTTCTTATATATTGTGGCTGGACTGAAGAGGAACTTTGGCTATTGTTAGACTGCAAATGTTGCTATATTTCAGCAGTATTCTGACCTTTTCAGTCTGATTCACTGGTCACTGCTTTTCTACAGCTGCCGTAGCCTCAGAGCTGATCAAGGAGTCAGTCAGGGCATGTTAAAAGAAATTGTTCAAGTTTATGACACCAATTACTGGCCTGCACAGAATACTGCCAAAATTTCTTCAGGTTATTTCACCAATTACTTTCATTCCCAGGCATTAGAGAGCTGTTCCTGCGCTGCTATATTTATACCCAGTTTCAAAGTGTGCTACTTTGTGAGTAAAAGACTTCCCGCTTCCACTGTCCTTTTTCTTTTTCCAGTGCTGAAGATTCTGGTTTTAAAGAAAAGGATCTGAAATGGTGTCCCAGATTCTTTTCCTTTTGGAATAAATGATCTAGCTGTTAGTGAACCTCCCACCGCCTTGTTATGGTGAGTGAGCGTCCCTTCTTTTCCCCCTCCTTATTGCAATTATATCAGTTCGGTGCACACACATCGAGACTGAAACATCAAGAGCTCACTACTGAAAAGTACTTACAAATCTGAGTCATGCTGTTTCCCTCCACACTCTTTTTACTGCGCGAGTAGGATGTGTGTACTGCAGGCAAGGCTCGCAGAGAACACGGCAAATCTATACCGTTAAAATCTAGCAAAGAAGAGGAAACTGGGGAGAAACACAGCCTTAATGCCAGCAGCAGAGTAGGAGGAGGGGTACAGGAATGATGCCCCTGTTGGCACTATGGGGCAGACCGAGCAGGAAGAATAACAATTGTTAAGGAATGAGAGTGCTTTACAGAGGCAGCTCCGAAGGCTTGAGAGCACAGAACCTGTGCAGAAGGACTACTCGGCTGTCCTCTCCTGGGTATGGAGCAGGTGAGGTGGGGAATGGCCTGAGCCTGGCAATGGAACATGCCTTTCCAGCGTGGCTATACCCCTTTCTAACCTTCCTCTGCTGTGCCCCACCGGTTTTAGTTCATGAGTAGCGGTGGGCATAGGCTGGAACCAGACATCACGTAGATACTAGATGGAGAAGCAGCAGCTGAAGAATGTTGGTATCTTCTTGTTCTTTCTATAACACGCAGTATTCTTGCACCAAATGCTTTTTTTTTTATTATTTGTCCGTTTCTTGTTTTTCCAGTTCTGCTTTTCCAAGGCCAAATTGTGATATCCCTGGGCAAAATCCCAACCCCATTGAAATGAATGGAAGTTTCTCCATAGACTCCAAGTGGACCAAGATTTTACTTTGTGTGTTGTAGATAGAAGTTACCAAGAGTGAAGGTCCAAAGATGTATTAAAGAGTGGTACTTTTGCAAGTAATGCACTGTTGCTTTTCAAAAAAACTTTCTTTCTCTTATTCTGAGGATAAGAAATTAATTTCCAAATAATTTTAATGTTGTTTAATATTTAAGGACCTCTGCCTTAATATTCATAACATGTATAAAATTGGACCTCTAAGTTGTCACATTCATAAGACTTTGTGGGCAGTGGCCCCAGGTGTGTGTGCACATGCCTATGGTCCGGTGTCACAGCGAGGGCAGAGTAAGGCTGGAGCATGGTATGCTTTGTGCCTTCTATGCTGCTGAAAGAGCACAAGGAGAGGGAGCGCAAGAGCAAGCACAAGAATTCAGCAGCACTACTAGTTGCGTGCTAATATTAATTACAATGGAAACTATTTTAAATTGCAGCTCATGCAAAATACACAGAACTGAAGTGTAATGTCTGTAATGTCTGGCTGGCATCGGTGTGAGATCACCTGTGAAGAGAATGCACAGATTCCTGACTCCCATAGACCACAAGAGCACAGTGGTGGCCTTCTGTGTCTGCCCAGCCCATCACGCCTCGCTCACACGCACTTTCTCTTACAGCAGATGTCCCACAATGAAGCGTATAAAGCTTGTGTAGAATAATGAAGCATGTGCTAAGAAGATTCCATTTTATGTAAAAATGTTCATGAACCGTTTGCAATTTCTCATCTGAATTATTTTAAATTACTTGCTGTATAATTTTGACTTGAAATCCCTCATCTGTATCTCATTCACTAGGGGTTCCCTATGTATTGAAGTCAGTTTGATTGGAGATACACACCACGCGGCCACGTATTCTCTGGCTGGGTAACTGTCTCAACAGTAAGCTGCCTCTGTATATTAATCTTAATTTTTTTTTTCTGCTGCTGTTTTTCACCTCTAGCCTATTAATGAAACAGAATGCAAGTGAGATGACAAACCAAGCATAGTGAAGAAGAGAAGAAAACTCTCCAACTGTTATTTTTTCATTTCAGTTGCCCAAAGATGATACCCAAACACACACAGAGTATTTGTTAGGAAGCTAAATCCAAGATTCAAGGCCTGACTGTTTATAAAATGCAATCTTAAAGTTGATTTTTTAAAATATCTTTTCTTACCATCAGCTTTGCTTCCCTCTTCCATCAAGAGCTTTGTAATGTTGAGAAAGCCTTTGGCAGAAGCCAAATGGAGAGGCCTGTCTCCAACTTCACCACTTGCATTCACGTCAGCTCCGAACTTCAGTAAGAGGTGGGTTACCTAAACATTTCATCAAGGCTCATTAAAACATCAGACGAAAATAAATCTTTTGACAAAATCAGATAGAATATTGCATTGGCTAATAACATATGTGGGCATCTCTTTAAAGTTACAATAGGGAGAAGAGATTTAATAGAAAACTCATTTTTAAGTTACGTATCTATAAAAATATTAAAATTCTCAAAAGCAAGTACCCATTCATTCTCTCCAATGTTACGCATGGCAAAGGGCTAGGCACAAGACACATGTATTTATTTAAGTGACCACTCAGTGTAATAAAGAAAATGCCCTCAAAATCCACCAACATGAGAGCCGCAGCTTCCTCTCCGAGCAGTGTCTCTTATCACCAGAGCACCATATGTGCTTTTAGCAGCGTTTCACAGGGCTGCCACTGTTTGCTCAGAAGTGGCTTATGGCAAATAAGCAAACTAATCTTAACCCAACATGCAAGGAGTTTCTTAATGGTACTGGATGATGAGGTGTATATATATGAAAATATGGATCTCCAGAGCACATCCCTGGTTCACACCTTGCTGTCACTCAGCCACAGAAAAAGAGCATTTTCAATCATCTGTGCATCTGGACTCTGCTCTTTCAAAAGCTTTTCCTACAACAACTCCTCAATAAACTCCAAGTAATGTCATTGAAATGAAAAATACGCTCTACCTAGAGGTCATCCTTTGAAACTTCAAAATATCCCAGAATACATGCTTTCAGCCAAAGAAACGTATAGGGAATGACTCGCATAGGCCAAAATAGACCCATTATTACATTTCACATGAAAGGGCTATTCAAGGCAAATGACCAGACTTCTAGATTAACCATAGGGCTATTCAAGGCAAATGAGTAGACTGCTAGATTAACCATATGTCAATTACACGTTAGTAAAAGAAAGGGAATTGGGAAGTTCAGTGCCAGCCTTGGTCAGAACTTCACATGGTGTCTCAATAAGTCTGTGATCCGTGTCAATGAAGCAAACACAGCTGGACTTGGCATGGAAAATCCTGCTTTCTAAATGATCATTGTTTCTGTTAACTTAAATGTGGCCACAATTTAGCTTGTGAATTACAAGGGAAAACCAGTGGAATTGCTATTTCATTATTACTGGGAAGCGATGCTCACTTCCTTGGAGAGGTTAAAGGAAGTCTACTCACATTCTTTATGCAAGCTCTGAATTGTGGGATGAAGAAACTTCAAATGCAATATGCCTTTGGGCCCAAGTTTCTCTATAGGTTATCAAAGATAACAAAACAATCATTTGTTTCAGGAGGTCTAGAAGGGAGGATACCAATTTTTGCTGGGGTCTAGCACAGAGGACTTGTGTCGGAATTTCCTGTTGATATTCAGACTCTGAGAACAACCAGTGATTGACTCACAAGTGTAACCTCAGGACATGATGCCTTTTCATGGTAGGACCCTCTGGAATGTAAAGCAAAAATATCTGACTCTAAACCTATCACTGCTTTGCTGTTCTGCTTCCCAGCCTGCTGAAATTCCCCCTTTTAGCTACCTGTTCATGGCCATAGTATGCAGCAATATGCAACGGGGTGAAAAACACTGCATCCTGAACATTCACGTAAGCTCCATGCTGCAAAAGAATATCAACAGCCTAGAAGGAAAAAGAAAATTCCAATCAGAAGCACTATATATATATGTATGTATTTATATGTTTGTGGGCAGCTAGTAAAACAGGATTTTGAAACCTTACATCACCAGTTTAAAAGAAAGCAAAAAGGCCCAAAGAGGCAAGCTCTAAAGGCGAAGAACTGCGTCCAACAGGTAAAAGTGATTAACTTACAGTACTTTAACTGAACACTGAATGTCACTGATGCTTCATAAATAAGCCTGAAATGGTTTTGCCAGTAAAAAGACTGCTTTATGAGGTAAAAGGCACAGAAACGACTATCTGGAGTTTCTCAGAGTAACCTTTAATTTTCTTTTAACCATTATGAACAAAGAGCAGTAAACGTAGTAAACATATTAGAGTTTTTAGAAGTAAAAAAAACCCCAAACCCAAAATGAAAGGTCCTTTTAAATGTATATGTGTGAAGGTAAATCCTCAAGCATAACTCCCTCAGTGTGTAAAGATTTCTTTGTATTTTAGAAGATAATAGCCCTTTGGCTTCAATAAATAATCTAAGTGTTTTCTTTCAAATTTCCACATTTTTGGTCTTTCAGGAGGCCACTGTTTTCCTGGACAGGTATGAATTATCAAACATTTGCTTTCTGAATAACTGTCAAAATAAAAGGCTGAATGAAACCACTTTGGACTATACATTGAAGCCTGAGGGCTGCTGATGTTTTTGAAGCCCACAGGAGCCTTTGTGCACGCTGAGGGGCTTGTGCCGTGATTGTTTGAGTAGTTCTACGTGGTGTTTTGATGAATGTTAATTTTTGAGTCTAATGATGGTGAAAGATGCTGGACTGTGACTCGCCCACAGTACAGTGAACAACTGGGAAACGCCTCCCTGGCAACTGGGAGAACTGACAAAGAAGGGGAAATGGCCAGCTTGGATGCCATGCTGTTTGTCCCCGCACCTCCCACCGAGGCTTCCATTGAGGATGCCAGTTAACGCTAGGGGTGACGATACACATTTCTGTCAACTGCTATCTAAGCTGAGACCACCAAATCATTTCACATGTGCAACAATGGGGCCAGTCATTTACATCCATGTCCTTCTCAAGTGCTCAGAGAATGAAAACCTGTTACCAAGCAACATTACTGTACAGGGGTTATTACTTTACATGATTTAAATCGAAATATTTTTTTTTTCCCTGGGACTGCCTGAATACGTTTTTGTGTCCATTCCCTGACATCTCCAAGTGTGTCTGTGTCCCATCGCTGTTAACCATGTCCATATGGCAGAGCGGTAAGCCTGCCCTGGGAGCAGCCCTGCAGGACCAGTTCTGGCTCTGCAGAACCCAGGGGCTTCAACGGTTCCAGCACGTTCTAGGAGGCCCCTCAGTGCTGCAGGGACGGAGCCCTCTTATTGGGGACGGGCTGGAAGAGGTGAGGATCACCGTGCTGCTATGGAATTGTTCTTCAGCACCTCTCTGAGTGCAAATGATGGGAAATGCTGTCTGTCTGTGCCTGATGTTGTTTTCCAGAAGGTTGCAGTATGCCCCCCAGGCAGGGGCAGAGGCGGTTCTGATGTTGGTGGGATAAACAGTGGGTGCTGGCTGTGAATTCAAACATGGCCGAGCCCCACAAATGCTGGTGGTGTGGTGGTGCTCCAGAGACATGTGAGTCACAAGCATGTGGCAAGGGAGAAGGTGAGAGCTGGCAGGAGTGAGGGGACTCCAGGTGATGGAGAGCATCCCAAGCAGCGCCAGCCAGACCTGGCAGGTCATACGGAACCACAGAACCATTGAGGCTGGAAAGAGCTCTGGAGATTGTCCCTCCTATCAGCTGAAGAACAGCCCAGTAATGGCCTCAGCACAAGCACTTACCAGGCGAGGGTCAGCGTGTCCCGGTAGTAAATGAAGAACACGCTCAGCTACTGGTTGGTTAATACAACCCACTCCCTCGTTGGGCATCCCATGTCCAGGCAATGCCCAGTATCCTGGTAGCTCAGTGGACCAGGGGTGGGGGACATGGAGCCAGAGAGTCTGTGATTTAATGCCTTGCTCGCTTTCGAGTGATTCATCTTAGACATTTTTCAACAAACAACTGCCATAAAACTGAAGCTGCAGCTGTTGGCTCTGAAGAGAGATGTCTGGATCTGCAGATCTTAAAAGAATGTGGTTGAAACTTCTTTGGATCAGTTTGATTTAAATTTAGGCGTGCAGCTGTGAGGCACCCACGCGGGGAGGTGACCACAACTTAAATTCTCCTTAACATCTTCGGAAGCTGGAATTCAAAATTTAAATTCATCTACAAGACTCAAGGTGGATCTTCAAGATGAAAAAGCTGTGTTGAACAATGTGGATCCACCTCTCATGATAAACATAAAACTAGATGAATTTTGACACCTTTTTCCAGGCTGTAGAAATGGCAACCATGCTAGCTACGTTGTGCTCTCCTGATAAAAAGAATTTTGTGAGTCATATTAAGCAATCTCCACTGAACTGTAAAAGATGAGAGGGGTACAGAGACGATCTTGGTAGTTTCACAGACAAGCTGTCTTCCTAAGGAAGTAAATGGAATCTTAGAAAACACTGGAAGTTGTCACTGGTGTTACAAACAGGTGGGTAAGCTGGAGTGACATGTGAGGAGAAAATTACTTCAGAAAGTAAGGGGGGAAATGCTGTTGTAAAAAGTGCTTTAAATTCCTACAGAAAGACCAAAAAAAGATTTTTATCCCCAGGAGGCAGACTATGAATAAAAGCACAGCTCCCAACGTACAGGGGATTTTCAAGCCGCAGAGAAAGCAGCTCTTGCTGACTTGGTTTGGGGCTGTGGGGGCTGGGAACTGGGGGCTGGAGGAGGGGACCAACATCACCCGTATGCAGTTCAGCAACGACAAAGACAAATCCTCTCCTGCGAGAGCAGTGGCTGAGGGAGCCTGGCTCGGGAGCAGCTCTGCTGGAAAGGACCCTGGGACGTGGGGGGCCCCGGGATGTGGGGGACCCCAGGCCATGGGGGACCCCAGGACGTGGGGGACAGCAGGCTGAGCGTGAGCCAGTGGTGTGGCACGGCAGGTCCTGGGCTGGGGTCACAGTGGCACAGCAGCAGAACGAGGGAAACAACTGCCCCCCTTTTCCTCCCATAAGCAATTTTTAATAAAAAATGGTACTTTGAAGACTTTGAACAGTACTCTTACTTTGTAATTTTTCTTAAAATTGTCTTATGAAAGGTTTATTCAGCTCTTTGAACACTCAAGTCAATTATGTTCACTTCAGAGGCAATTAATTAGGCTACTCTGAAGGTTAAAAGGAGTCAACAAAGTAAGACAGAGGACATAAAGACTTTGTCTTTTGGACAAGGGCAAGGGATAAGAAACCCCTAAGAAAATAAAATCTGTGATTATTGACTTTTTAGCACGTACAATTTAAATGAGAAGACGACTTCAACAATTAAGGCCTCTGCACCAGTGCTGGCCTCTGTGCAGCCTTACGCTAAAATATCTAAAGAGTCTATCTTCATTTTCAGAGTTCCTTTATTAATTAAACTATTGAAATAAAAATATAATTAGTGGCAAGCATTTGCCTAATTCCCTCCAATTTAGCAAATGTACGTATGATCAATTGTGTCCTGAAAGTGTCTTTGCATTAAGCTATTTCAGGTCACAACTCTCCATGTGTCTGCAAAAATTTGAGAACAAACTCTATCGGACAGAATTAAGAAACCGCTAAAGGGGGTTCTGAGTGTTTTAAATAACTTGCTGATGAATGTAAAATTAATTGTCTTTCTTAGGAAAACATCTACTGAAATATTTAATATATGCCCTTCTGAGGACAGACATCAGACCAGCAATAAGCTTGTGCATGTTCTTTTATCTCTGCTGTTCCAATCAGATGAAACACAGGTCACAGATAAATCATTCATGAAAAATTCAGGTATTGGTGCCTTGAAATAAAATGCTCTCCCTGGGATTGCTCTTGCTACAGGGTAGCCAAAGAAGGTGATTTTTTAAATATTCTGTCGATATTTGTAGATGTTAAAGACAGAATAGTTTAAATGTTTTTATGCACTAAAAGGTAACTGCTCTGGTCAAAGAGATCACTGTGAATTTAACAATGTCATAGTCTTAAAATGTCGCGTTTACTTTGACTTCTCCTCCCTTAAGAATGGGTTTGACACAAGTCTGCGGCACAGGACATTCTTGGGGAGAGGGCACCTCTGGAGACACGTGCTGTTGGGGACTGTCACTTTTCAGAGAAGTCAGCAGCATCAGTTTCAGGGAAGCTCCTGCACCAAGCCACAGCCTGATGCTTTTTCACCAGGGGTTTCCAAACGCCCCGTGCCCCCGTTGGTGGGCTCTAAAACGCTTCCTTCGTTTCATTCAACCAGGTAGGTTTGTGGGAGCTATGAAAAATAGCTCTCGAATTCAAAACTCGTAAGTTCCAGTCCTCTTGGTCGCTGACTGGATCCTCAGGCGGGTGCATCCTGAGGATCTTTGGTTGCCCTTTATCTTCCAGCTTGTGCAGTCACGTATATCTGTGCTGTGTGAACGTCATTCCTGCATTCCTGGTTCTAGAATGACTCTGAAAATGTCTGAAAAATTGGTGTCAGATAAAGCAAAGGGCTGGGAAGATGCAGCACAAGCATAAAATGCAGGGAATGAAAGAAGAAAATGTCTGAAAAATTGGTGTCAGATAAAGCAAAGGGCTGAGAAGATGCAGCACGAGCATAAAATGCAGGGAATGAAAGAGGAAAATGGGGGCTTGGTGAGCCATTTAAATAAATTTAATTTTCCAAGGCTTTTTAAATCATTTGAAGGTTCTCCAATTCCTAGTAAAATTCCAGTGAAGAGAGAAGGTGTCAAACATGCTGATGTAACAGATGACTTGTGAATGAGAAGGAATTTATTACTGTAGAAAATCTATATGCTGGGACTAACTTCCCTTTCCCCAACAGGCCCTTGCTACAAACACATTCACCTCTCGGATCCTCAGCTTTGCAGGTGGCACAAATGAAGTGTCCCTGGTGCAGCCCCCAGTCCAGCTCCACGCCTGGAGATGTTCTCATCTCAGAAGGACAACTGTGATTTACCAAATGACACAGGCAATGATGCTGGTTTTCCAGCACAGTGATACTGGACAGCACACAAATGTGTGTGAGGCACATGCATTATTTATTTAGCAATGGCCTCCCTGGGCTGCAAACATATAACGTTTTCAAAACAGGAGACTTAATGAGGGATTTATTAAACTTGTTTGGTGATGTTTCTAACACATTCATCTGCTTATTTTATAATTTTTCATAAATTTTTCATTCTTCCCGTTGCGAACTGCAATGTCCATGAATAGATAAAATAAGCAAACAGCATCGTTTTGGTGAAGTAAAATATGGCACCTTAGTGCAGCAGATAAAATATTTATACCCCACTCTGGCTCAAATGAGTCGGAGCGTCACATGGACGCCGGTAGCCTTTGGGATCCTGATTTCAGAGAGCTGAGCACTCTCCGGGTGTCAGGGGCAGTGACGGAGCACAAGCCACAGGCTGACTCTTCAGGGAAATGGGGAACAGAGCAATTTTAATCCCAATTCTCTCCGTCTTTCTCTTAAATATAGTCAGTCCTCTTCTGCAGTAAAAGACTGTTTCATAGGTTGGTGTGTATATCTCTGCTATTTATTGATTTAGTGGTATAAATAATTATTTATCTTACTGGAATTAGGAAGACGCAAAAAATCTGTTTTCTCTTTCTTAAATTTATTCTGGTTTTTTATGGGCTTTGAAAAAGTTATTCCATAGTTCCATGAATATTAATGCAGTTGGGGACAAAAGAAGCTACTTAATCTAGCAGAGGAGCTTCTCAGCTGACCAAAAATTTCAAATCTGTATAAGAAATGGAGGAAAAAACTTGCCCTTGGACTATAAATCTGCAGTCCCCAGACCAGCAGCTGAATCAAATGAGTTGTACAGAGCCCCACTCCCTTTATGGAGAATGCTGCTGATAAAGATCTGATCGTTCCCAAGGAAGAAATAAGGGGCTTTTCAAAACCACTCACAATGTTATTTCTTATCACGTTAATGGTCTTATCCTTGTCGTATTCTGAGCACCCTTTTTTCAATAACCCCAGTAGGAGGTAAAGAATGAGACAAATAGCAGACCTTCCTCTGACATTTGCAAGAGAAGGCCCAGATGTTTTAAAAATTACTTGAAAGTCCAATGCAGAGAAGACTACTCTGTATTTCCCACAGAGGAAACATTAAATACAGACTCCATAAAAGTGAAAAAGATCATAAAGAGTTAAGACTCTGGTTAATATCTCCATTATAATTCCACAGAATTATTAGATACGGTGGTTCCTTGTCTGATTTTTTAACAGTAGGTTACACAAGGAGGATTTCCATGAAGCCAACGGAAAGAGCTGTGTGTGTATGTGAAGGGAACGTCGTGATGTGCCCTGAGCTCAGGGGTGTGATGCTCTCTGGGTAACACAAGGCTGTCACCAACCGCACCTTTATCCATCCTGGCTTTATCAAGAACTGCAAACATACCTGTGGGGTTTGAAGCAGTTTGGAAACAGTGTGGAGGCTGCAAGCAATGGAAAGCTCAATTCACCAGTATCCTCGGTTCCCCCTGGCGGCCACAAGTCTGGGAAAGGTCCCCGCAAAGTATGCATAAACCCCCCATATTGTGATTTCATAAATCTAAGATACACAACTAAATCCACAGCTTAAAGGCAACTATTAATGTCATCTTTTGTACATTCCTCCTTTGTACATAGTTATTTTTCCTTGCATTTCTCACCGAGTATCTCTCTTTAAAGAATTCTTATGTTTCTGTCTCCATAAATTAGTCCAGCACTCTGTATAAGTTAAAACTTTTACTCAAGCAGAGAACAAAATCTTTGATTGCTTAATGGACCCAAAGGAGCTAAAAAGCGAAGTACCTGAACTCATGAGTACGTTTACAGTCATAAACCCTTCATAACCGAGATAATTTTGCACACCCAGTACTTTAAGACATTAAAAAAAATAAATAAATTACACTGAGTGAGCTGTTGCCAGGGTGACAGAAATGAGACGATGTGTGAAATGACTGAACTGAGGTGGTAAATGATAAGAAAACAGATTCATGACTGACAGCACGTCT
Source organism: Xenus cinereus (assembly GCA_025774025.1). Taxonomy (NCBI): domain Eukaryota; kingdom Metazoa; phylum Chordata; class Aves; order Charadriiformes; family Scolopacidae; genus Xenus; species Xenus cinereus. The sequence continues at coordinate 34,710,277 of JAOXJK010000004.1, read as the reverse complement.
AGAAAGGGAAGGGCCTGATTTATAGGCCTCGAGGGAATCTCACCCCTCTCTCCCTTCCTCTGCTCCCCACAGTGATAAGTCTCCAACCCACAGGAGACTTATCAATATGGATGCTTGAGATTCACGCTAGACTTACCCTGACAGCAGTTTTCTCTGTACTAATCTGAAGTATAAAATAGCTCTAAAGTGAGAGCCTCTGTCCCTTTCTGAAGTGAAAATCACAGAGCTGTGAAGCAGAGACCTAGAAGAGGTCTCCACATCCAGGCTCAGAAACCCCAACATGTATGAGTGAGTGTGTTTCATCATGTACCTGTTGGTTAACACTTCTGATATTTAGAAAAAAATGCCATTTATTGCCAAGACTTTAAAGACATTTATATAAAGGTAAGAGATGTACAAACAGATCTATGTCTTTTGTGCATATTTGTTCAATGCAAAAATACACAGATGTACTTTTCGCAAAGTGTAGCAGAGATTAAATGAAATTTAGCTGCACTAAACCAATTCTGAGTTTCTTTTTGAAAGGCAAAATCTAAAATCTAAAGTAACTATTAGCTAATATTAGCCCTCACCGCCCACAGAGAGAAGGAGAAGCGTACCTTGTGGTGGCCGGCGATTGTGGCAATGTGGAGGGCTGTCAGAGCTCCGTACCCCACTTGCTGGATGTCAGCCCCCCCATGCAGCAGCGCCGTTAACAGCTCAGCATTGTCCTATAAGGCATGCATTTGAAACACGTTATTTCTGGGACATGGCTCTAACGGTGCCAGGGAGGGAGCCAAAGGGAGCGGGACATGTCAAGGCAGCTCTTACACAGCTGCATTTCAAGAGCAGGGACTGACCATGACAACAGGAGCGCAGAGTGCTAGGGAAGTGGAGGGAAGATTTGTCCCGGGCACCAGAAGCCTCTCTGCTGCTATACTAAAGCCTGCATCTCTAAAAACAAGTCTCTGTTTTGAATATATGTGTCTTTAAAGATCTCTCCGTCTCCAAGCCGTTATTAAGTGCTCACACAAACTGTTTAAACGTCAAAACATTATGGTACCTAACATAGAAGAAGGGCACCCGAGGATTTCCCAGGATAAATATATGGCACGTATGCCAGATTCTGAACTGTGAGCTTATTTTGCTATCATTCCACTTCTTTCCTGTTATACACATAGTTTTTACTACAACTTCTTCCAGGCATAACAGCAGCAATGGGCACTATCAAATGATAGTGATAATATACAGTTGAGAAACACATTAGGAGTCATAATGCCCAGGCAATATGACCATTAATAAATTCTCCTTTACAAACAGTGAAATAAAAAAGAGAAGTGAAATGATATGTTTGGGGACACTGGCAGAACTCGCAGCAGAATCCCGGCCACCTTTCTCACCATCTGTTGTTCTAACTGCACCAACTAGAGCTACTATAATTGTCACTTCTTGGGACCTGCCTTCCATTACCCAGCCCAGAGATGAGACTTCTCCAGTCCCTTTTCTTTGTTTCCTGAGGGAAATGCACACAACACAGGGGAAGAACATACTAAAAGCTCTAAACTTCCTCATTCTTCTCTGCTTCTTCAGAGCAGACACTAGAAGAAGGGCAAGAATGAATCAATGCCAGAGAAGCAGCAGTTAAAATATATCTGTGAAAGCATAACATTTGTTCATACTGAAATGGTTTTCCTATTTTCAGGAATTTCTGGTTCTTTTCATCAATTCTATTCAAAATAATTTACCTTATAAGCTGCCAAGTGCAGAGCTGTAAATCCATTTCTTGTTAGTCTGGATGGGCGCAGTCCTTTTAGCATAAGAGTTCTAATATGTGATTTGTTACCTTTAGGATGAGAATTGGAAAACAAAATCATTTGCAGAGAAGAATGCACAGATGAAGTAAGGAACTTCTGTGTGAGTCTGGAAGCAAAGAGAAATAGGTAGCTTATCTGCCAACCTGAGGCAAGTCATGAAATACATCTCGTGAAACCTCCAGATGGAATTAGCACCACCTCCTTACCCAGCGGGACAGTTGCAGATCCGGCCATGGGCTGGCTCACTGTTTGTTCATGCTTTTATAAGGATTCCTTAAGGACAGTTGAACTTCTAAAGAAGCAAGCTTCTCTTTTAACATCCAGACCGTGCTGCAAAGGACTCCATCCACCAGCAGGTGCTTCCAGAAGCTCTGGTTTCTCAGGCACTGAGCTCAGAAGGGCAGCACTGCTCTCCCTCCCCACAGTAGTACTGCAGGACAGCTTTGGGGGATGCTGGTGAGTGTCAGCGTGGGCAAGGAGCTTTACCCCCTCCCTTCTGGTGCACACTGCGGGTCTCAAAAATGTATCTGCCTTCTGAGTACCTATGACAGTGATCAAGGACAATGCTGGATCTAACAGCTTCTCTCCCTGCTTCAGGTGGTCACATACCATCCCTAATGAATTAACATTACATGTTTTCTTGAATTTCCTCTCTTTGACCCCACCCATGGCTCTAATGTTACCAGGTACCAATGTCATCTTTGGATTTGATCTTGCACTCTCTGAAATCAAGGGTAAAGATCCACTCAGTTTCAGCGTGCAGGATCAGGCCCTTCTTCATGAGAGCATCTAAGATGAGCACATCATTTATGCATGTTAAGTACTTTGACAAGCTGGAACCTTAGGGTAAAATTCTCTTTGCCTCTCTCAGCCAGTTTCTGCTGAAAATTGTACAACAAGTGCAAAGTGTGTACATGAACTGATGGCCCACTACGTGAGTAACAGCAGCAGTGTGGATCCAAGTGGAAAATCCCACCACTAGTGTGTTTTTATAAACATCCCACAACACACCTTGCACTCTTTTCTTGTGTACTCCCATCTGCTATCTGCAACAATCCTAGCAGCTGGGTTTTTTTCATTAAAGCATTTGAGTTGTTCTTTTAATCACCATGAAATAAAATTCAGGTATTTTCATTAGACCAGAAAAATAGATGTTGTATGTATGACAAAGTATTGCTAAAAGTTTCTCCCTGGCCTGAAGTCTATACCACACGCAGAAATGTAGAGCAATGTTGTATGACAAGTATGGGTTGATTGAATTAGTTGAACACCTGTAGTGAAAAACGCCACATTATCAACCAGAACTTTTCCTGGGCTGGAGAACCAGCCATAATGGGGTTCCGTGGAACTTGGCAGTGGAGCTGAGAGCAATGCTAGAGGTGCTTATCCAGCTCTCAACAAGGGCAACATGGAGAGAAACTCACTGAAAACATAAACTTCCTGGCAGCTATTAGACAGGACAAATCAGTAGCCATGTAGATAAAATGTTTAAAGAACCTCATATTTAAAATACATACCCCCACATACGCAGCATAAATGAAGAAGAGAGAGCCCGTTTTCTGTGCGGTAATTTAAATTGACTTTGCAGAAGGCTTCATCGGAGCTGAAAAAAGAGATTTTACAGATTATTACTATTTTCATCCTTTAGCAGTTTCTTTCATTTGGAAAAAAAAATTAAAAGAGAAATCTCAAAATAATTTTTTTGGAGACATGGGGCTAATTTTATACCAGTTTACACTCTGTAAATCTAGAAATGCTTTACTAATAACAAGTTAATAGTCCAGATTTATAGTTTTCTGAACAATACTGCTATTCAGTTACAATATACATATTCTAAAATCAGCTAAATTAGAGGAAAAAAAAAGAGGAAAAGCCCTTCAGAAATATAAATAATCTGTACAAACCCATTTTTTAATTGATGCAATACTAACTAAGAAATATTTTAAAAATAAATGTATTTGTTCTAAAATGACGCGCAGGATATGCACAGAACTAGAGGCAAACAAGCCAAGTCAGAATAACCAGAAAAGCCTTTCAGCAAGTAAGGCCCGTAATGCTCAGCAGGCTGGCGTGATTTTATAGCTCTGCTTTTCTGCTTTACTTTATTGTGATACATTAAAATAGAATTTTTAAGTAATTTATAGATCCTCATTTTGACTTCACGTAATCTTGTGGTCAAGTATTTCTGGTTTTGATATAAGCAATTAAAATATTATAGTTTGTACTCACAAGGAAAGGCTTGTTCACGCTTAAAATTCTCTGACAACTAATTGTCAGTTACACATTGTGACACTGGGAAAATGAAGCTCAATCTAATGTTTAATTTTCTTTCATATTTTTGCTACAGTGTTACATTTTTACATAGCCTAATGATTTCATAGTGCTTCCTAGGCCACACAAGGAAGAAACAAATAATTAAAATTAAGTAATTATTATTAATACATTTCTAATGCAGTAACTCTTAAATAGGGTCCATAGCAAGACTGACTTATTAAAAGACATTCAGAATATGTATTTGATGCTCTGTTCTGTGTGAGAGCCCACCTCTGGTTACAAGTCCTATCCAAACACCATTATAGCTTTACTTGAAAAATTCCTGAATGCCTGAAGTGTCACATTTATTTTTTAAACAGTGGCGAGAACCTCTGAAAAGTGTGAAGGAAAGTGATCACTATTTTTAGTCACAGATTGATAAATCATTACTGTACTTGAACATTTTAGCTTCTGCCGTCGAGTCTCACGGGTTTCCTTAGCACAGATTGACTTGTTACTGCTCCATCAAATATTCTCAGTAATTACATTTGTTGACAATTAAATACACATAGCAATTAATACTTTTGTGGAGAATGCCGATTTTGGTCTGTCAAGTTCAGGGTTTTTTCCATTCAGTATCACTACAACAATAATCACGGTTTAGCAGAACACTTAGATTTCTGTATCTAGAAATCCATCCCGAGCGAGTAACACTGCTAAATATAGTTAACAAAGTTATAATTAAAAACAAGATTTTAATACTTCTCACTCCTTTTAAAACATAAACCCTTTCTTACCGAGACTGACATGGGCATGACATTTATATGACCAGTTCGACTTTTTTGAGCTTGTGATTTATTTCTGATTAGAATCCTCTATTTTTCGAGTGGTTTTGATGCCTGAAGTTATTTACCTGACCATTTTCTTTACTTATTCACCGTCAGCAAGCTGGGTATTTTCTGCATTTGAGCTCTTCAGGTAATACCCATGTTACTTGGCTGGGTGACCTTGGCTGTTAGCACATGCTGTGCTGAGAAAGTGATCACAATCAGGAATTTAAAATCCACTTTCAGAAGATAATCTTCTTTTGTGTTTGTTTATAACCTGTTACTTCATCAATATGACAGTCTGAAGAAATGCCTTAACGATACTGAAAAGTACCACAATAAACTGAGACACCCCATTAAAGCTAATTAATTTACAAAAGTATACAGGTGTTTGTTGTAAAATACTGGCATTAGTAATTAACAGCCACTAATTTTGATACTACGCTGTGAGACTCTGGCCCAGAACTGTAGCGACATAATCCCAAAAATAGACATTAAAGAATGTGCATTCCATACGGGAGACACTCCTTACATAAGGATACACCTGAAACTGAAAATACTGTTTGATAGCAAATACTCATTTGAAAGAAATTAATAAATAAGTTTCCAGAATATTTTACCTAAAAACATGCTTCAGTTCTGTCAGCTCCTTTTCTTTGATTTGCAGGTCATCTTCTAATCGTTCTATGATTATAGCATACGATTCACTAACTTTCTTCTTCCATTCATCTAACAACAAAAAAACCCTGATTCATAAAATGCTTCAAAACACATCAAACCAGTAACTCACATCATAATGTCCCAGTAACCACAGCACCTCATTTTTAAACAGTCAATTGTACACTCTTTCACATATTTCCTATTAAAGTGTGAAAGTTTAAAATATTACAGCTATTAAACTGTTCTTGCTGTGACAATTATAGACACATAGACACTGATTTCATAGACATACACATACACATACACATGAATCCTTATCAGAAACAGTTTTAACTTGAATGAGAGAAAACTCAAGCCTCAGGTTGCATTTGTTAGCTCTTATTTCCTAAATCTCGGCAGACACACAGAGCATAAAACAGTCAGAAGTTTAAGGGTTTTTCTAATGAAGTATGAGTTAAATCAACACAGTAATTTAAGTTAACATGATCTTACAGGATTACACAAAGAAATTTAGTTTGCTAGCTTTTTGCCTTCTGCTACAGACTGTATATGTGGCTTGGGTTAAGTCATTCTTCTTGTAAGCCAAGAACAACACAATACCTTATCCTTGAACTCAGGAGTAAATTAGCAATGAGTTATTTCCTGAAATATCATTTGCATCTTGTAGATGGATGTATGGTATATTGCGTTTAAAAAAGCAGCATTAATTACCAGTGCAAGTTTGGGTTGGTCTAGATTTATAATTTCCCATTTGTCCAATATATCTTCTTTGTTTCAGCAAAGTTCCTGCAGTAATACGATTCCTTGTTCAAGAGCAGTGACAGTCCCACTGAAAAATACTTTTGATAGTCTCTGGCTAAAAATAAACCCTGTGCCAAATGGAATGTCATGCAACAATGACACGGAGCAAAACTGGCAGTGCTGCCAACTGTAAAAAAAATAATAACGGTACCTAATCAGCTTGCTCAAAACCCTCCTGTCTGTTCCAACAGAAACAGTTGCTCTCATCTGTTGAATCCCTAACACTGGGGGGAAGCGGGTGATTTGGGACCTTGCTACCGGTTTTGTAGAGAAAAAGGAGTTTTAGAAGCTGAATCCCAAGGATACTTTCAGGATCCCTGAGGAGTGCTGGGGGTCCCCAGTCTGGAGATGCCAGGGATGATCTCAACTCGTCACACCAAAAGGAATCCTAACCCGGGGGAGGGCTGTGAAGCACCTGGGTATCTTACTTAGGACGTGTCACGCCAGAGAGTACTGGCTTTTTGCGGCTGGGTGATACTTGTGCACGTTGTTGTGCCGAGGAAGCCCAGAACATTTGTTACGTGCACAGAAGCTCTGCAGAGATTCCCCCTCCTCGCCTGGGCGGCAGCAGCTCGGCTGCTGGAACGGGCCGCGGTGCTGCTGGTGAAGGACGTGACCTGCTGGCAGCTGGGCTGGCCACAAAGGGAGGGGACTCTCCAGGTCACTCCGCTCCCGCTCTGGCCAGAATTTCTCCAGAGATGGAGGAGGACACAGTCAAACTGCTTGGTTCCTGTTTCAGGCAGACCAGGAACAAGGCAGCTGAGGACCAGGTATAAATCCTTTGCTCAGTCCAATTTGTCCTGTTTGTGAGCATTTTACCTCGGCCCCTCTGCCGCAGTGACGCAGTAACACCCTCCGTCTGGCTAATGGCAAGGGTGACCTGAGCAAACGGCTCCGTGTCCGTACACATCCGTGCAAACAGATCACGACAGGACGAATCCTGACTGTGTGCAGGGCTGCATTCCTGGGAGACCCTGTGCTTCAGAACTGCGAAAAGATGGTTAATAGCGAAATAACACTGCTTTTCACTCGGACACACGGAATCTCTTCGGTGATCTGGTTAGCATAGATCTGCCCATCTACTGTCTGACCTTTTCACATCCATTTCCCCACGTTCTCTATCAAATGGGACTACTTTGCACGTATTGTCCCAGGAATTCGGGGATTCATGCTGGTTTCTGTATGTGTCTCCTTTTCTCCTTTTATTGTTTTATTTATTTGGTATACATATAGTTACACGTGTATAAATATACACACATATATTTATTTACTTTTAGATACACATCTATATATTTAAAGTGTGTTGATTGACCTTGGCAGCCGTTCTGTGTGTACGTTTCTTACTTTTCTCAGTTAAGGATTCAGGAAAGAAGAGATGTTAATATAATACACGTATATAAAATCTTCAACACGCTGCATCTCATTGTAAACAAACTCGCACTCCTGTGATAGCTCCCGACACAGCACCAGCTCATCCATTATTTGCACTGATTTACACATAAAACCAAGGATGTATTTCAGAAGACTTTGAACTGCTTTGACAATATGCCCTGTGATATTCAACCAAATATTTGCAAAAAGGCACCAGCCTCGTAACCGATCCTCCACATCTAGTTGCCAAGCAACTGGGAGAGCTGGAAATGCAGCTCGGAGACGGGTATCTCCTCTCCTGACGCTTTTATTAGCTGAGCGCTGCGTGTTTTTCTCCAAATGTCTGAAATGCAGCCATAGCTGTGCAAAGACAAGTGTTTTAGCCGTCTCTCCCTCCCGGTAGAGCGTTCTGGGGTACGAAGGCCTGCAGGACACCTTCCCCTCAGCACACACCTCCCTCGGCAGCCAGGGCTACGTCAGGAGCTCGGCAAGGGACGCATTTTGTCTTTTTAGAGCAGTGGAGCTTTCTGAACGTTTTCTGATCCACTCATGCAGGAGGGTGTTTACCACATTAGGATTACCTTTGTCAAATAAGATAGATCAGCCTTTTTCTTCGTAGCCTGTGCTTTTAGGAGCTGCTCTGAAAGCAGGGTCCGCAGCTGGACCTCCTGGCTCTGAGTTGGGGTGTCTCAGTGCTTGTGCAGGTATTTGCACCCCCACAGCGTTTAAACTCAGTTTTGTCATAGAATCACAGAACCATCAAGGTTGGAAGGGACCTTCCAGGTCATGGAGTCCAACCACCAACCCAGCACCACCCAAACCCCCACTGACCCATGTCCCTCAGCACCACGTCTGCCCGGC
>JAOXJK010000004.1:34690750-34701611 GCA_025774025.1 Xenus cinereus | reverse complement strand
CTTTTCTCCAGGCTCAACACCCCCAGCTCCCTCAGCCGCTCCTCACCAGACTTGTGCTCCAGACCCCTCACCAGCTCTGTTGCCCTTCTCTGGACCCGCTCCAGCCCCTCGAGGTCTTTCCTGTCATGAGGGGCCCAAAACTGGACCCAGCCCTCGAGGTGGGGCCTCACCAGTGCCCATTGCAGGAGGATGCTCACTGCCCCAGTCCTGCTGGGCACACTATGGCTGGTACAGACTAAGGAATCAGTTCTCAGGCGTCTGAGACTCCTCCTTCTCCTGTCCACCCTGCAGGTGTGTGCAGTGCTGTGCCATGGCCTCTGCTCCGAGCCTCCTGCCCCAGCTGCATGGAAGCTGCACCAGGGTCCATCACCCAAAATGGCTGGGCCTTCAGCAGTGCTGTGCCCCCCCGGCACCACCCAGCCTCCCCCCGCTCCCCTCGCCCCGGGGACACGGAGGGAGCCGGGAGGCCTGCGTGTGGCCATTGCCTGCCCTCAGCAAACATCATCTGCAGCCGCTACCTGGGACAGCATGTCCTGTGGGCATCGTTCCTATGGCATCTTTTATTTTACACTGTTCCACTATTGTGTCACATGATCTGGGTAAAAGCACTTCAGTTTTCACCTTAATGATAATAAAACCAGTAATTGTATTGTCCTTTATTGTAAAAGTCTTGAGATTCATGAAAGAAACCCTTACGATCAAGTCTGTAAAAATGTAACCCTCTCCCCTCCGAGCCCCTGAACATACCAGCATGGACCCCGTGGCTCCATGTCCTCCTGCTTCTCCATCCTCGCCAGGCTTATCCCCACGGAGCAGCTGACACCAATGGTGCCCGCTCAGCCTGGGTGGCTGGGGGGAGCCGGGTCCCACGGAGGAGTCGACGGGCCCCTGGCTGTGGTGGGGTCTGGCCATGGCGGTGACTTACCCGCTCCCTGCACGTTAGCACCTCAGCCTGCTGTCGCTTTGGGGATCGGATGTGCAGTACGATCCAAACTGCAAGTTTTTCAGTTTAGTAAAAAGCCATGGGCTAGCCTGAAACAGGCCCGTGATAGCTCCTGGGCCCAGGGAGCCTCCCTTTTCTGTCTGGGCTCGGCGCCTCAGCTCCCGCCGTCCCCGGGGGATGCCCTGGGGTGGCCGTGGGTGCCCGGTGAGGGGCTGTGCCAGCCCCACGCCTCCGGGGCAGCGCCGCCCACCCGCTGCCGCCAGCGGCTGGAGGAGGGGAGGGAAATGGCTTTCAACAAAGCCAAGGGAGAGGCAGGGGAGGTGAGGAGAGGCAAGGAGCGTGAAGGTGAGGAGAAGAGCGGCGAGGAGAGGCGTTGAGGTACAGAGCACTGAGGTGAGGCGCTGAGGGCTGAGGAGAGGTGCCATGGGCAGAGGCGAGACAGAGCAGCGAGGCAAGGAGGGGTGAGACATGGCGAGGAGGGGTGAGACATGGCGAGGAGGGGTGAGAAATGGTGAGGAGGGGTGAGACATGGCGAGGAGGGGTGAGACATGGTGAGGCGAGGAGTGGTGAGGCATGGCAAGAAGTGGTGAAGCATGGCAAGACGAGGAGATGCCTGGAGAGAGGACATGAGGCGAGGAGAGGTGCGTTGAGATGGGGTGAGGCAAGGTGCAGTGAAAGGAGGAGAGGTGACAGGAGGAGAGGGGAGACACGATGGAAGGAGGAGAGGTGTGGTGAGGTGAGATGGGGCACCGTGGTGGGAGGAGAGGTGCGATGAAGTGAGGTGAGGCCTGGTGGTGGGAGGAGAGGTGTGGGGAGATGAGGCACGATGGAAGGAGGAGAGGTGCGATGAGGTGAGACGAGGCAGGGCAGCAGGAGGAGAGGCGACGTGCAGTGACGTGAGGCACAGTGATGGGAGGAGAGGTGAGGGTCCTGTGGTTGTAAGCAGGGCAGGAATCCAGCAGCTCTAAGGGCAGTTACAAGTTAGTGGCAAATGGCTCGAAGACACTCCAGCAGCGGTGAGGGGAGGGATGACAATGCTGACTCACAGCGGGGCATGAAATGCCAGGAAACAAAATCTGGAATTGACAAAATAGGTTTTGGGACCCCTCATGGCCTGAAGAACAAGACCTTTTTTCCATCCAGACTGAGCACACTAGGACAGAAACAGGACCAGGACTGCCTCCAAAGCCCAAGAAAAGTTCTGTTCCCTTCTGCACAGCAAATGCATTTTAATACAACAGCATTAAATTTCCACAATGAGAGATATGAAATGATTTGCTTTAAAAGACATGAATACCTTGCATACTAGTTATATTCTAGTACTACCTACATTATGAAAATATATCGAGAAGAAGTCACCAGCTTCTATACGATGTTCTTGTTCACTCTTTGCAAACGTTTGTGTGGGTGAAGATTCATTGATCTGGACACGCAGGGAAGAGCACTGGAAGCTGCAGCACAGGAGGAGGATCCCGACAGTCGGTGAAATCAACGCAACAGCTTTGTTCATCATGAAAGCAACTGGCAGGTGAATTCTTGAAGCATTCATATCAGAGGCAGTTGCAGAATAATTGAAACTACGGGGGAAAAGAAAAAGCAAAAATTAATAATAATCGCAGAGCCTGTTTGCAGACCGTTTGCAAACAGAGAAGAAAGGAATAACAGCAGTGACTACTGTGTTAGGCCAGTTCTAATTAACATCTGTACAAGTAGCACTAAAAAGTCAAGAGCAATGTTTTTCAGTGAGTAAAGTCTTCAGATGTAATGTTTACAAACTACTGAGCTGTACAAATTTCTTTGATTAATTTTTTAAAAGTTTTATTGCAGTTTTATGTTTGGAATGTGCAGCTGTCATGTCCAATCTCACCAGAGAAACATGAAAAATTCTTTTCCCTTTTCTGGTTTTAAATGTCTTTCACAGGGAGGCTTTACAGGATTAAGTTTTCTGAAATCATCTTTATTTCAAATTAATTAGAACATATCCATATCTACCATTTACTTTGAGAGGTGGTAAGTTTCTCCTATACATTTCAATGTCATTCGGGTGACATTCAGATATGTCACAGAAAATGAAAAGGGCATTAAAAGAAAATGCATTTTAATGAAAATAAAGTACAAGGAACTCTGTAGCCCATATAAGGAAACAGGTGTTTACAATGGCTTCTCTGTGGCAGTGGATTAAAAGAAGAATAGTATTGCTATTTTTGTTCTCGCAGTACTAGAGTGGCATTTGCACAGGGATTAATCTCCCACATGTGCATAGAGGATAAAATGAAGCTGTTGCATCAGAGATTTAGGAACGGGAAGAGGCTGGAACCGCTGAGCTCCAGAACAGACAAACTCCCTGTCCAAGTTGAGAACATTTCGACGCAGATCCAACTGATTGTTGGAGCTTGCTTTCTTCCGTCAGTTCCCCAAATCCTTCTGGCACAGGTATCTTTCAGCTGCTCATTTTTATTTCAGCTGTCTTCCCTTGTGTTCCTTTTTAAGTGCCCAATTTCTCAGATTTCAGTTTCCTGCCTAAAAGGTTACAGAAATAATCCCCCTCTCTCAAATTTCATAGTGTGATACATACAGCATGGCTAAATCTCTGTTCATTATAGCATGCTCTCAAAGCATTCAGGGAAATCATTAGGATGATGTTCATTATGAGCCCTATTATTGCACTACACAGCAAAACTAATTAAATAAAGTAAGCTGACATGAATAAAATCATTAAACACTCATCTTGGCTTTATTTGAGACTGTACCAGCCTGAGCGGCGTTTCAGGACAGACGGAGCCAGGCGATGACCTAGAGGCCCGTACAAAGACGGCGTCCATCTGGGAAACTCAATAAGCCTTCACCAAAACGAAACTCCACATTTCAATAGCTGCCTCTTGCTCCTAGAAGGTCTTGCCTGACTGTCATTCTCAGCGTTGCATCCTTTATTATCGGACCGGCGGAAAATCACGGGCCAGGATGCCATGATGGTCTCATTTTCAGAATCTGACACTAGAAACCAGCAACCCCACAATCACTATAATCTCGCTGTTAAATTTCACTGTGTGGCCTTGCACAAGTCTCTCAGTTTCCTTGGGATGAGTTTATCCCAGCTGGTTGCATGAGAAAATTGTTGTCATCTACCTTAACAGCAGCCTGTGAAAAAGAAAGATAAGCTAAAGCTGGTAAAATGCAATATGAATAAAATACATACACATATTGCGTACATCAAACTTAGATTATTACTGTTAGGAAGTGCCCAGTGGGAAGCCTTTCTGATTTTAATAAGATTTGATCACACTATAACACAGCCCTTTTTGTAAGGACTAGAATTTGTTACAGCTAAAACCCCCGCACGCGTCGTGAATAGCTGCAATACACACAGCAAAGAGCTATCTCATGCCTCAATAGAGACATTATTGTTCAGCTCTGTCATCAAGGTTACACGCAAACACTCGCTTATGTATGTCCCCTCTCCTTGGCAGAAATACCACTGTGTTAACTCAGAAGTGAGGTCCCATCCGGGACAGACAAACTGCTCCTGCCCCCGCTCCTCTGCTCTGCAGCCCCGGCGCTTGCTCTAACTCACTGCAGACCCCTCTCTCCTGGGCTCTGGGAGCCCTTACTGCACCAGCCCCTGCGTACGGCAAAAGCAAAACTCCTGGTGACTTCAACCAGACAGGGTACTCAGCCCAGGTTTTCAGATTTTATTCTGAAGCCGATGCAGGAAAAATCAACAAAACCAGCTATGTTCTGTAACCACCTTGCAGCATTTAAAAATCACAAAAAAGCCCGCAGAAACACATGCCTCATTCTACCAAATCTTTTCGGCAGAATTCAGCGAAGTGCAATGGATGTGTGTTTTAACTCCTAAATTCCACCAGCCCTTGGCAGCTGGATGCCTGGACTGCCAATCCCATTATCCATCTTCATGCCCTCATGTTCTCTATGGCACGGCCCATTTTCTTTGAACATTTCCATCAACTTTCTAATCTCATACTTCACAATAATAATTAATTTCATTGATAGCAAGAAAGACCACAAAGGATTATGGATGCATTAGAAATTTAACGGGCAAACATGCACTTCCTGTGCCTCAATGGAACTTAGTAGGAGCTTATACATAAAAATGTCTATTCCTAAATGTGGAGGAAGGCTGAATTTACAGAATGTGCATGAGCATGCATGCACATAACCCTGTATGATATAAAAACAGGTGGGAAAATAATTAAAAGCTCTGTAAAACAAAATACAATTTTTAATGTTTTAATTAAATATTACATTAAAATTGATTGTAGTTTAAAAATGAAAAATATTACAAATCCAGATACTTCAATACTTGTGGAATACATTCATTAAGCCTGCTGCCATTACGTATGGCTAATACTGACCAGAATCCACTTTCTAAAATTTAAGACAAAAATATTTAGTTTAAAAGGAAAGTGTGAAGTGGCATGAAGACTTAGAGCAGTCTAACGGTTCTTACCTAGCAAATCAAATCTATGCTTATTCCACTACAAGAGATGTTTTTTATTATTATTAAGTTCTTTGCCTCAAGGTCTGAATGCTGTATGTCCTAACAGGGCAACTACTTGATGTGCTGCTAAGAACTGCTAAACGGGGCTGGACATTACATCCTTCACAGGTTTGCAAAAAACGTATCTCAGGCCTTTATTCAAAGGTTAAGAAAGTATTTCTAGCTCCGCACTGAAGAGTTCAGCCACCAGCAATTCCACTGGGTCACGTATTCCAGTATCTATAAATGAAGCAGTGTCCGACCGCGCGTTGGTGTGTTCGAACGCAGGCACTGTTTGTTCAAGCAGCAGCTTCACGGGGCCGCGCTCTACAAACCGCACAGCGGAAGAGAAGATCAGAAAAGGAAAAATGTCACGTTTTGAAGATGCCGACACCCAGCTCCGCTGTGGGCTGCCCAGAGCACAGCCACGCTCTCCGGCACCGACAAAGAACACTTCTGCAAAGCTTTACAGAAGTTTCCCTCATTTAGCTCCTTGACAGCAGGACTGAGCAGAGTGAAGGCGCTGCAGCCCTCGGTGGGAAGGACACCGGCGGTCTCTCCAGCAGCCCTCTGAGGATTGCAGAGTCTGGGGCTTTTCTGAGCATTTACTGTTCCCAAGGGACAGGCTTCTTTGTGGACCCCAACGAGCACCCACCAGGCTCACATCGCTTATCACCAGAGTGAGCCTGGGTTGAGGGTCAGACCTGCAGGCTGTCAAGGTTAGAGGACTGCCAGTGGGGAGATCCAGGGAAGAAAATCCCAGAGAAATCCTCCAAGAAGCGCCTTTGCCCTTCCTCACGCAGCCGGTGGACTGGCAGAGTCCGAGGCAGCCTGCAACCCGGGGGCCAGGCATGGTGCTCTGAGACTACCACCAGGATTCCACTCCTGCTATTTACTTATTTTTTTTTCCTTGGAAGAACTCTGCTTCCAAGACCACAGCCGCTGCTGTGTGATCCAGTCTCCCCCAATGCTTGCCAAAAGCCCTTCAGTCAGTACGCTTTTCCTCGTTCTTTCTTCCCATTACTTATGTGTCAGAAGCAAATCCATTTTCTATTTATATCCTCATCGCTTTCAGTAATGAAATCAATACATGGTACTTAGGGAATTGAGAATAAATGCAATTGCAACAGTTAAAGTGAATAATCATGTTAAAAGAATGCGACTTAATTTTAGTGTTACTAAATATCCAGAAAGCTTGCCTAGCAGTAAAGCCATCATCAGGGAAGTCTTTTCAGAACAAGGTTTGGTCTCCAACAGAAGAGGCAAGGTCTACATCTAACGATTGTTTTCCCCAGAACGTTTAGTATACTCTAACAATAGATGAGTAGCTGATGCAAATGGGATGACATACAAACCACCGTTTCGTGCTCCCTGTTCTATAACTATTTTTACTTTGACTTTATACATTTGTCTTGGACCTTAATGTTCTCAAATCTACTGCTGTTTCCACAGTTAAACTATTATTTTACAGTGACTTTTAAAACCTCTATTTGCTCAGAAAAAAACCCCAATAAAACCAGTATGTCTTGATGCCAGGTTTTGACCCCAATACTATTAGTCACAAGGGAAAGAATGATCTCTCATGCAAATCCTTCTCCTCTGATGAAAAACAAGAAAGTATAAAAAAAATACAGAATGGAAAAAATAGAGAAAGAAAATTATTAATGCTTAGGACGGGATGTCTTGATTTAAAAAGTACTTTTAATAAATTTACCCCTACCCATTCGAAATACTACTGTAAAAAGGCAGCCTGGAAATCCAGAAACACAAGTTAGCACTGTATCGTTCCATGGTGCTGGAGCTAATGCTCTACTTTAAAAAACTTTTAAAGCAGTTTTCGGGCAAATTTCTAATTAATTTCTTCTGTATCATATTCTTACCGACAAAGACTACAAAACATGAGAACATGCACCCCAAGAAAAGTCACCAATTAGTGTTTTCAGAGATCTGAAGTATTTCATTCTTTCATCAAAAGCACAGTTTATCTGCATTTGCTGCATTATTAATGTTACGCTACAGCAGCATTGTTAAAGTAATGTCATTGTTTCTACTTCAATGGAATCAGAGCAAAGCTCTGTGTACTTTCTTCTTCTGATTTTTACAAGATGGGAAGCAATCAATCACCCACAAATGCAAAAAGGAAATTGGTTCAAGTACAGTTCATTCTACAAATCCAACTTCTCTTTTCCCCTTTGTAGACAGATTTCATCATAAATTTGCTTCCTAAACCTCAACATGTCTTCCACATCTTTGTAGGCGAGCATTTCTTCGACAGACAACAGCTTAAAGCCGTTCAATGTAAAAGCTGACGCGTGCTGCACAGAATTTAACATTTTTAATGACATTTCAACTGATTCAATTAAAGTAGAGCAAACAGGGAAAATCCGCGCGGTCCACAGCCCCAGACGTGTGCTCCCAGAGGAGAAAAGCTGGTCGGAAACCTGCACCCCCCAGCGCCCCAAGCAGTCCGGGAGGCTGGCCCCAAAAAACCGGAGTGAGTGTAGATCTGACAGCGACTTCACACTCCTCTTCAAGTCATCTTCTACACCAAACACCATACTTATGTACTTCACTTGGTCGCTCAGTCTTATACTTAAGGAACTCAGAAAACAGTTGGAAGGTACGTCTACTTTCAGATTTATGTGGGATCCACTAATAATGCTGTTCTTCCCTACGGAGACTTCAGGGCCGACTCTGGAGTACTCAATAACGGAGCCAGGTCCCACGGAACACCCCGGCTCCAGCACGCTCTGGATGACAGTTGCTGAGTGATCTGAGCTCCCAGCACTCTCAGAAAAGCTGCTAAAAGCCACAGGCAGCAAGTCAAGCTCAAACTTCAGCTTGCTATCAGAGGTAAAATGAAACAAATACTCCTGCGTCGTTCCAATGTGATAGAACTTGGAGTTGTTTAAGACTATGACGTTAAGCGCAGTTCCCTTCAGCAGGGAGTACAGCTTCTGCCGCACTTCCACCAACTGGGATTCCTCTTTTGTCACGTCACCTGTGTGTTGTGTGTAACCTTGAGTGGCCCCAGGTCCCAGGGCCTGGAGGAAGTCACCGTATGCATCTATTTCACAGCAGAGAGTGCCCATCTGCTTATAGAATGCCAGTAATTGTTCTGCAACGCTATGATCCATGTAAAATATACTGTCTGTGTACACACACTCCCGGCCCCCTTCCGAGTCGCTGTGGTCCCCAGAGGAACCCTGCTGAGAAGAACCCCCCCTGAGGCACACTGCGCCGCACCGGCGCATCGTCTCAACATCCGGCTTGTGCAGGAAATGACGGCAAGACGTGTATTCAACGCCTCCTTCTCCCGAAAAACTGGATGGATCTAGAACAAACACTCCATGAGTGGTGCCCACTGTCAGATCCGAAGGGTGAGCTAACGCGGTAAATCCCGGTCTATCGAAGGTGATGGTTTCCGTGAGCCCCGTGCTGTACAGCTCTATGTCGTCTGAACACGTAACGAGAACGCCGGGTTTCATGTGAGCGGGGAAATCGATGTACATGGCCAGCTTCAGGTCCAACATCTGGTAAACGGGGTCGCCAAAAGGCAAAGCCGTGAAAATCTTCCCCAGGGCACTTGCGTTTGGTAAACGCTGACTGTAACCACCTTAAGGAAAAAGACATTTTCAGTGATACAGAGACACTGTCTGTAGTAAGCAAAGACTAAACCCGTACAGCTATTCCACATCTACACAGAGGTATAACCCCCCCAGCTCCGTCATATACCAAGTCCTCCTCAAAAAATGGCAGATGTGAAAAAAATCATCAATCCATCTTCAGCATTTCTCAACGCAGATCTGACCTTATGTCCAAAATTCATCATGCCCTAAATAGCCTATATTAAAATTGTCTCTGATTTCATTGCCTTTAGTTTGCTTCACAGCTGGAACAGGGACCACTTGTCTGTCACTAACGTGACAAGCAATGACACCCGCTTTCCGCTTGCAAAAACAAGGAGGACTCCCCCCCCCGGCCCCAAATTTTAAGTCAGAGATGAGCCAACTAAGTGGCCGTTTGGTCCCGTGAGTTTCTCCCTCCCTGCAAAAGCGATGTCCCCTTTGGCAGAGCCCTGACCGGCAGGGCAAGGCGGCAGGTCCCCAGTCTGCCTGCAGTCAGGGGGAGCACGAGCTCCCCTACAGACGGGGACACGCTCCTTCCACGGGAATTTCAAGATGGGAGCTTAATTGAGATACTCTGAATTACACTCCTTTCCCCACTGTGTCGTCGAACGACTTAAGTGCTGGGAAGAAATGCTTCAGTGCCAGCAGAGTCTGCTAAGGATCAATCTGTATCCAAATGACCAGATCAGGCACATCTGGGATTACTTTTCTGAGGGAACTGTATGCCACAGCTCTGACTCCTTCTCTGTCATTATATTATTCTTAGAAAAAAAAGGAGGCTGCATACAATTTTAGAGTGTGAAATCTAAGCCAGCATTACCAGAGTGAATCAGCAGCACAATAAAAGAAGTCCATTTATCACCATACAGATCCTCCAGGCATCGAAGAACATGAAGCGTTGACCCACCGTTTCCTACAGAAAACACACGTTAGTGTCTGCTGAGAAGCACCCTGGTGATACCTGCACCCACCCGGGGGCACGCCGGGACCCGGGGCTGCGGGGGGCCAGCAAGAAGAGCCTTTTAAACCCTGCCTTCTGCTGTAGAAATGAAGTTGTTGTTTATTTTTACAAAGCCCTTGTGACTGCAGAGGTGATCTTTTAAACACACTGAGCGTCTACAGGTGCGCAGACACCCGTCTCCATCACAGTGAACAGGGATGAAGAATTACAGGAAGATACTATGGACAGGCTGACTACCTTCCTCTAGGTTTTTGCTGCGCGCTGGGTAATATATTAAAACATATTAAAATTGTTTAAATTTAAACAATCAGGTTAAGGTACGTACTTTAAGGTACACTTACTTTAGTCAGGTTAAGGTAAGTGTATTCACCAAAACCACAAGTTAGTGATATTCTGCGTTCTACACGACAGACTTAGAGGAGCCACACACTGTCACCATCACACATTCATTCCAAACCACCGCAGGGGGGTCCCAGATGTCACACAGGCAGGGAATGGGTGAAATTAGCTTATATTAAGTCCCCCGAGCAGCCAACCCCTGGTGCTGGCAGTTGCGCAACTGAACTCAACTACATGCCATCCAACAGCGTCTGAACTTATATTTGTGGCTAATTAATACTTTTGACTTTGGCAGCATTTTGGAGCCTTTCCATGGCAGAGGAGAGCCCCCTGGTGAGGCCCTGTCTGGAGCACTGGGTCCAGTTCTGGGCTGTCCAGTTCAAGGACAGGGAACTGCTGGAGAGGGGACAGCAAAGGGCTACAAAGATGCTGAGGGGCCTGGAGCATCTCCCTTACGAGGAGAGGCTGAGGGACTTGGGTCTTTTTAGTCT
>JAOXJK010000004.1:34673101-34690509 GCA_025774025.1 Xenus cinereus | reverse complement strand
AACTTTGTAGAGTAGGGTAGATGGTTGGACTCGATGATCCCAAGAGTCTTTTCCAACCTGAATGATTCTATGATTCTATTTCCTTTTATTTTTTTAAATCTCAGTGAGTTCACTCAATTTTTGGGTGAAGTGATGGTGCCAGTGGGGTTCCGTTTGTAAGGAAGGCACAGGACCTCCCTCACCATCTCCATACCCATGGCCTGCCCTGGCCTTGGGGTGTGGAGCGTACCTGAGGGCTTTCAGGGAAAGGAACCCGCTTTCCCCTTGTTTTTAATGACACACCTCCTAGAGAACACATTGATGCTGCCGGGAACGGTGGGTCCGGTGTTGGGGTCGGGGTCTGCCAGGGCCTGTGGGATGGTGTGGGGACAGGGCACGGCGTGTGGGATGGGGTCACAGCTCCTGCTGGTCGCAGGAGGGAGTGGGAGAGTTAAATTGGTAACCTAATTAGGGATGGAGTCCTAATTGCAGGTGAACTCCTCCACCCAAGCTTTCCCTGCCCGTTCCTGTCTGGTGGGCTCCCCGGCCATTCCCCCTTGCTGAGGGGGTCTCTGTGCGATGGGCTGATCCTCGGGGACCGACAGCAGCTCCTGCGCTGTGTGCGATGCCCTGAGAGCTGCTGGCACATCCACACCCCTCAAAGCTCTTCTCGTGGCTGCTCTTTGCCCTGGATATGGTGATTTTTTGATCTGGGGACTCCATCTGCCCGACTGAGGTTAGAGTCTGCTGGGGCTACGGATACCAGATACAAACAGATGGAAATGAAAGGGGGGTTTGCCTTGATAAGATCTCATTATGCATGAATCTTACAATAAAAAGTAGCTGTGAAGGCACTGTAGGAGCCACTGGAAAAAAGAATTTAGGAAGTTAAAGAAGTTACAAAAAACCCATAGTTTTTCATGATTGTAAACTGCTGACAGAGAAGATAAAAGAAAAAAAGATGAATACTTCACTGCTGCTTTATCAGTCTGAGACTCCTCTGTGATGCAAGTGATAACAGCCTTCATCAGAGTAATGTACACCACAAAGATGCATTTGATCCTTCCGTATGTTCCCTCCTTGCTCTAATAAGGAACAGCCCATTTTCTTGAAACTATACTTTTGCTCTTTGGCGTTGGTTTTTCATTGCTGACGACAGCTCTGCTGACCTCAGCACGTGGGCCTGGGTCCTAAGTGCAGCGTTAAGGGTTTGGCTTAGTTTACAACAGGTTTAGTTACATCAGGTGAAGATTCACTGCTTTTTACAGGTTTTTTTTAATTCTGTTTCCCCCTTTCTTACCTTCTGGCTAATGCAGCGGTAGTGATCAATCCCATCAATTACTGTGTTTCCTGAACCCAGTTAACAGCTGGTCACCCCGGTTACCCTGGGCAGTGCTCTAGGCATTAAGCAACTGGTTTCCATTTGAAGTCAGAGGGGTGGGTGGTTCTCTCCAGAGCTGGGAGCCCTCACAACTAACCAGAGTTTTCCTGTGCCCCGCTCCTTACCAGCAGTTTATTTGCCCAGGGAGAATTCCTGCCTTTCTGAAACGGAAAAAAGGAATTGAAGTTGGGAAATCTTTTTATTGTGTGATAGTAGATTGTGCCTTATTAATTGTGCTCTTCTTAATCAGTCCCTGTCTTGTGTGTCTGAAGACCGTGTATATAATAAATACAGTTTGCGAGGTGGCTGTTATAACTCCTGTGTATTTCACTCAGTAGTGACACAGTTTTCACAGTGCTATTAAAAATACATGCTAATTTACAAGTCATTTAGGAAGCTACTAGAGATACAAAGTAATTAATGGTTTACTGACAATAATACTAATTTCTTTTTAACTGCAGCCAGGCTTTGAAGCTATAATTGGGCCCCTAATGCTTGCGATGAATTATTGTGCAGTTCAACACAGTTTGTGTTTTGAACTTTTCATCATTAGTCGTTCCTAATGCGTACATTTCTGTTTGCGCTCTCTTAAGATAATCCACGACTAGAATAATTATTAAATCCCACTATTCTTTTAAAATTATTTCAGTTGGATGGTTATTCCTACTTCTAGTAGCAATAATTTATAATCACTTAACCTGGTAGCTGATTCCAGGAAATAATAGATTTTCATCTGTTCCCCAGAATTTCAAACAATACATAAAGTAACGCCGGTGATTCATTAGAGTTGGTGGCAGAGCCAGTAAATAGCTCTGGGAAAGTAATTCATAGTAGTAGTATAACAAATACCTGGATGTTTTCTTTGGTTATCTGAAATTCTGCTTTTAAAGCTGAACACGTAGCCTTTTATGTAGTCTCTGTATTCTGCTTTTCCCAGATCTCTGAGGGAGGAATCAAAGAGGAGAGCTTATCATGAAGAAGTTAACTGAATATTGAACATCTTGTTTCTGCTCCAAAAGGTCTGATAGTTGAATGTCGGCAAACTATTGATCAAAGCTTGCTGTAAGACAGTTGGAAGGGCTGGGGGTAGCTCAGTGTCTAAAGGGTGCGGGGCATTTGCAACGTTGGTTTGGCGCTTAAAATATGGATCCTCTCAAATAGTTCCGTTACCACTGTCCATTCATTTGGGGGTGCGCTGGAGAACCTCAGGTGAATAGTGATACTTTGTGAAGATGCAAAACCAAAGTTGATTTGTCTTTAGACTTGTGTGATTGCATTCCTTAGGAGCTCTCTGTATTTCGAATAAAGCATGGTTTCTTCGTGGAGGAGGCTCTTCTGACTATATTCTTTTTTTCCCTGGGCATAGGTGGTTATGTCTTGGGCTCACAGAATTTTTGCCATCTGTGATAAAAATGCAAGTGTTTTTCCCGTGCCTAGCCTGCTGTTCGGGGAGAGGCCTGACACCGGGACTTTGGGTGTTTGGGGTCTCCCTGTATAAAGGAGCAGAAAGGGTGCCGGCGGTAACATGGGGAGTTACATGTCAATTCAGTCTTTTTCAGTTTTGAAGTGGATTTGGCTGAAGGGCTGTAGTTTTAAAAAAATAATCTTTGCTATGCAGAGAAAATGGTAAAACAACTTCTTCTGAGTATTTGTGCGTATTTTAAATGACATAAATAAACAATCATAGAAGTCTATCTGACAGCTTACATATTGTAAGCCGGTGATGATTTATTGTTCCCACTGTGTGTGGAAGTGCTTCATCTGTCTCTCCGTAAGTGGCTAATCCCGAAGGCATCTGCTGCTTCCCCAGCACCCAACGCACTCGGGAGGATTTTCTGTAGATATTCTGTAGTTCTCAGTTTTATTCTACTGTTAATCTACTATTTAATCTTTTGGTTCATGGGGTGAAGGCTGGCCTTTAATCCGGAGTGTCCCGGTTGGCCTTCTGAGCTCTCCACGTGCGGGAGATGAAATGAGGCAGAACAAGCCAGGAACAGGAAAAGCCGCGGCCGAGAGCAACCCGCTCCCCGGTTCCCGTCTGGGGAGGACGTGCAGCGTCTGGAGCCGGTGCTGCAGCGGCGCTCGGGGTGCCAGCTCTGCCAGCGCTGCTGCTCTGGGCTCCGCACGGTCACCCTCTGGTCACCGAGGCCGGGCTCAGCCCTTCTCTAGCCCATCGTTCCCTTCTGCTTGGTCCAGGACTGAGCTGGCCTGTAGAACACGGTTTATCATCTTAGGTGTTAATAAATTACATTTGTCTGAAGGATGAATTTTCATCATTATTTCAGATGCGGCATCTTCCAGGTCCGGTGTTTTGGGAAGGCATGGAGGAATTAAGTCCGCTGTATCTTCATGATAATGAAATTGGAAAAATGGTTAATGTGCACTCATTATCTTTCAGTGCTAATCTGATAGGCTTCCCCTGTGCGATACTCCACTGAGCCTGAAAATAGCCTGTAGGCACGTTGTTAACGGCACTTTCTCCCTCAGCCCCCCTGGGTTACTGTGTAATTTCTGATGAGGAAATAGTTGGGAGACGGAAACTTCCTGACAAATAGAAGTGTGCTTGCCGTTGTCTTCTCTCGACAGCCCTCCTGCTGGAGAGCTGAGCCAGCCCTAGCTCGCTGCTCTCTGGAAGGCTCCATAGTGAGGATGTTTTTCCTAATTGCCCGAGTCTTGCTTGATTAGAGAGTCATCAACACAATATTATATTGAACTGCGTTCAATCTAATAGGATTAGGGATTTGTTACGGAAAAAGGTTATTAACGTGGCTGCATAACGTTAAGGCGATGCAGTGGCACTGCACGGTACCAGTTTTGCAGAAGGAGCCGTTTCTGTGTTCAGCACAAGGCTTACCTGGGTGGAAGCAGCCCAAAGGCTCGCGCCAGGTTCCCAGTTCTTTTGTCCGTCGTGTTTGTGAGCCGCTCCTGGTGCACCCTGGGGTTGCACAGGCAGGAGAGCGTCTGTGACCTCTTTCTGCCTCTTAAACCAGTCGAGCTGCCCAGTTGGAGCCTTTTGCAGATCGGCCTGGGTTCCAGCGCTGGGGCCTCCCTCTAAGCCCAGAAGGGCCCTTGCCTTGCTGTGTGAGGGGCGGGCAGTGCCAGAGACTCGTGAGTCCTTGGGCAGGACAGCGGGACGGGCTGGGGACCTTGCTCTGGCCCAGCACAGATCCTGAGAGGTCTTATCTGATGCTTCACCTCTGCTTACTGACCGGGACAGGAAATCCGCAGGTGTGGGCAGAAAGGGAGCCTGTGTTTCACCGCTTTCCGGGGTTTCCCTCTGCCTCTGGACCACGTTGGCCCAATTTTCCCTACTTTCCCTGCCTGCCTTCTCTAGAAGCCCTTTCTCACCTTGGCTGGATTTATGGCTGAGCGAAATATTTCTTGTTTACTACAAAGTCATACTAATTTATTTTCCTCTATATTCAAGGCTTTCCATTGGGCTTTTTAAAACTTTTCCCTTTATTCTTTGTGTGAGTCCTTTCTAAACGTTTTCATTATCATTTCTGTTACTGTGTCTTTGGGGAACCCAAGTCCTTTGCCTGAAAGCAGATAGGGACAAACTCATTCTCCTGCTTCTAACCATTCCCTAAGCCTAGCAGTTATTGTGAAATATTTTCCATTTTCTAGGCCAGTGGGCATATGATAAATCTTTCATCAAAACTGTCTACCTGGAGACATTTCATGATAAAGCTATTTTTTTATTACAAATGTTCATCAAAACCCATAACTTAAATACAGCCAGGCACTCACAGTACTGTTTGCTCATAGGACAATATTTTTTCATAGCCTATTTGTAAATTGTTTGTTGCCTTGATGAATAAGGATAGCAAAACACACCACCAAGAGCATTTAAACTGTCTTTTAAAATTTCTGACCATATTTTTGTAAATGATCACTAAATTTTACCCAGGTCCTTTTTGGGCTAACAAAGCTATTGCTTATGGAAATGATTTTGAGAGCCTGTTAATAGTCAATAATTATTTAATCTAAACAGTTTCAAATATGCTAGTGATTTAAAAAAGAATACTTTCAGAAGTAAAGAAAAAATTATGAAAAATTCGGTGCATAGAGCAGACCATGCTTTTACATAGCAGAGCAGAATTTGATGGCACAGGTTCAGTAAATCCACTGATGTTATGAGATATGAACATTTCTGTCTTGTTGGCTTTTCCCGAGGGACGGTAGCATGAGGTGGTACCTCAGACTGAAACCCACAGTGTCTGTACGGTGAGCCAGAGCGTCGGATTGCACCACTCTGAACTTTTGGTGTCTTTCAGACCGTTCAAGGACGTTCCATTAGAAGTATCTGTATTAGAATTACCCGCACGCGGCATCCGACAAGCTATTGTGTTTGGAGTTGGGGGTGAACTTCGGAGTCTCAGCATTTGTTTACGAATGTATTGAGTTTAATTTGTTAAAGGCAGGTGAATGGCAGAGAACAAGTACTGTAAATAGCATCTCTACTGCAGATAAAATCACTTTCATTTTATCTCTTACATTTTGTTTTATCTCTTACATTGTTAACAACTTGATTGTATTTCATTGTGAAGATGTAAAATAACTTCATTTGCATATAAACCTGCCTGTACTTTGTGGCTACAGGAGCAATCACTCCAGCAATAATGGTAAAAAGCAGAAAGCATTTGATATCTATATTCGTTCAGTCGGGTGACTTTATCAAAAAGTTTGTGTATCAGGATGTTAGCGTGTTGTCAGATCCCGGCACCGAAACCATTTTCGGAAGTTCCCCAGACTTCCCGTGTCTCTGCCGGTTGGTGAGGTGAATCCATGGGAGTAGCTGCAGTTGTGCTGGGCAGAGCATTCCTTCCTTCCAGCCGTTGTGGTCAGTCGGAGTGGGGCACAGCGGCTCTGCAGGTGACGTGGTCCGTGCCGTGTGCTTTTCTCCCTGGGCTGTCACCGGTACCACGCTCTGTGCTGTTCCCACCGCTGCCAGTGTGTGCCCTGGGACTGGAGCCGCTGTCCTGGGCCTGCTGGCAGGTTCACATGCAGTCACTGTCTTGTTGTTTTCGTGGAGGCGGCTCTTTTCTTCAGCTCTCTAGAACCAGGTTGTACCTTACGCTTTTTCTTTACCATCTCTGCTGTCTCGTATAAGAACGTATTAACGGAAAGTCAAAGTATTGTTCTTCGGGAGGGGGAAGAGAGGGGCTCAGTGCATTTGACAGAATTGACTTCTTTTCCTTCTCACCAGCTCTGGTAACTTGTACTGTGTTTATCCCCTTTTCCTGGGAATGAAAGCGTGCTCTCGGGAGCTACAGGGGCAGCGATGCCAGATGCCTGTGGAGACGGTGGGACGTGCAGATACTCAACGCCGTTCAACATAGAGAATAAAAGGTTGGTTTTGAGGACAAATTACTCCTTCCCTCCCCAAAAGGTGGTGGTGTCAGTGCAGCCTTAGCTTTGGTTACCATTTTTTTGCAGAACTGTAGTTCCAGGTACAGCAGAGTCACTTTTGGCCCTGACCTTGCTGTAGGGATGGCCAAAGTCCTTGGAATTCACCCTGCAGAGGTGGTGGGTCCTGTCTTTACATGATGTCGTGTTTGCTTTATGTCTGGTTTAAAGCTCCTGGGGTTACTGTTTCCAGATGAACACTTGCCTCTTGGGTGATCTGAAAAATTCCCTGTTCACGATTGGTGCTATAATTGGATCTTTTTGCTACTTTTTGTATTTCCTCAATTCACATTCCTTTCCTGAGGATTGTTCTTTATTTGCATCCTGTCCATCAGAATTTTAATAAACACAGACAGAGGATCATGACATTATTTTTCTGCCTATTGATCCTTCTTATTTCAGTTTGTTTCAGTGATATTTTAGTCTATTTTTCCTTAGTGGATAAATAAAAAAGATAAAAACGTTCTGTGCCCCAGTGGTAGTTTTCCTGCACTACTAAAGCCTGTGCAGAGTGACAGCGACTGTATTATTTTGAAAGATCAAGTTTTTCCTCTGGGAAGGTGACATTTTGTCACTGCAGCTCCCTAATTAACCCAGTCTGGGGACACCGGTGCTGTGGGTGTGTGGAGCGGAGAGCTGCCGTCGGGGAGAGCCCATGGAGCTGGCTACTAGCCACCGTGCTGGGGCTAGGGGTCGGCGGGGGGGCCCCGCGAGCGTCCTTTGGTGTCTCAGAAGCTTTGGTGGAGGTGACGGGGGGGGTGTGCTCATGCTGTGTGACGCGCGGTGTCCGAGGAGCCACAGTCCTCATCAGCAGAGGCGGGCCACCTCTCTGGTTCACTAGCCAGCCCTTAGGGGGTCTCTGCGGAGGAGGCAGAGGAGAACAGGGGGAGCTCAGCAGCGGCGGGGTGGAACCTGGAGAGGTGGAACAGTGGCTCGGAGCACATGGAGAGGGCCGTTCAGACACCTCCGAGGCGGTGAGGGGGTGGGAGAGGAGAGCGAGGCGGCCTTGCTTCCCGTGTCTCTGAGATGCTGCTGGGCTGACGTGGTTCCAAGGGGGACACGGGCTGCTTCTTGCCAGCTCTGTCTGGCGCCTGAGGCCGGACGCTCACAGAGGCACGAGGAGCATCGCTCTGCGCTGGTGCCTTTGGGTTCCTAGGACGGAGAGCGGGAGTGAGCGTGAGCATTGCCACGGTGACAGAGCTTGCACGTTCTTCTGCAGACTGGTCACATTTGTTCCTGTGCAGCAGCCGAGCGGGGGTTTTGCGAAGATGTGTTGGCCGACGTTCCTCTTGGCGTTCTGTTGACGGGAGACGGTGCCTGTGCCCCGATGCTCTCGGGCAGAGGCTGGTACCTGTAACTCCTAAACACAGCTCTGCTCTTAAACAGTTCAAGACAGGGATCTTTCATATTTCTGTTCTTTATGCTGATGCCTTTTACGGGTTTTTATTGCCATATTATGTGTTACCATAAAAACCTCAGTGCCTCCTTAATGGCTTGAAAACCGTTTCGTTATTATGTTAATATGAAGTCCTTTGCAGATAATGTTTTGTCAATCTTTTTGAAGTACTGTACATTACATTCTAAAAATTATATACTTATTTTCTGTACTTACTGAATGTTAACTGGATATTAGCAAGGGTTTCCTTGACATCTGAAGATCTCTTCCAGACAATGTTTCATTTGATGAAACTCTTGTTTTGGTAACAGACCAGAGTCAAAGCTTTCAGGACAAAAAATATCTTTTTATAGAAAACATCCTAATTTTTTTTTCATTTCTGTTACATTAAAATCAGTTTCTGTGTTTAAGCAAGAAATACCTGTGTACAATTAATTTAGAATGAGTGGTGCTCCTTTGGCCTGGGGAGTGTGCCCTGAGTTACACTGGCTGTGTCTGCGAGTGCACTGCCCGCAGGGAGCAGGGAGGCGTTTTCCTTTCTGCTCAGGAACTTTGTCCATCATGTGTGGAGACTTTTATTTCTGGTTTTCATTTGGCACTGAAGTGGGGCTCATGAGTGGTCCTTAATTAGCAGGATTGCTGCCGGCACCTTAAAAGACACACGGCTTTTCCCGTACAGGGCACTCGTGCGCAGCCACTGATTTTGAACACAAAAGAGCATTTTCTGTTGGCGTCTCACCCTTGGGCTTAAACCTCCCTCAGAGACACCCCGGGTTAACGCTGCGGCTCTGCCCGGGCTCACACGGGCTGGGGTCCTGTGACCCATTCCAGGGGGAGAACCCACTCTGCGTGTGGTGATCCCTGGGCAGGGGAGACGAGGCAGGGATGGAGCTTTGGGGCTTTGGGACAGTGGGATGGAGTGAGTCTGGGACCAGAGAGCAGGGAGGTTTCCTCCCTGCCCGGCAGTGGTCCTGCAGGCTGTGGGAAAAACTGCTCCCACCCATGGTACGTCATGCATTGGGTTCTTGCTGTCACTGCCATTGTGTCGTGGGCTGTATCTGAATGAGACTGGTTATAGCCAATGCTGTTTGAGTGAGAATAAATATGTAACTCGTTATCCCTAAGTAGGACTGTTGGTTGTTAATAGGTAAAGAGAGGAAAGGCTCAATCGTGTTTACCAGAATACTGTGTTATTCGTGTTTGCATCCATAAAATGGAAGTAAACCGTATGGCAAGTCGAGTGGTAGCCCAGGGGCAGATCTTTTCCAGCAGACAGGGTCCCCGTAGGGGAAGGCTCTGCAGGTGCTGGTCCAGAGGGCTCTGACTTCCACGGGCTGAAGGAGACCTCTCCGTGCCCTGCTCTCTGTGTCGCTGGTGGCAGGCAGTCCATCCGCCCCCGCTCCGCAGAATTCCTGCCCACAGCATCTGGGAAAGTGCTGTGTTTGAATTGGCTCTGCGTATGTCACTGCATACAGCGTATGAAAAGTCCTCCATTGTTCATCCGCCTTGCTGAGATACGTTAAATAAGCTTTGAGGCATCTAAATATGGATTGTCTTAAATTTTCTAAAATTTCAGACTAGTTACTTCACTAACATTAAATAAACATTTCAGTACGGCGGTTCACTTAATTTCATCTGCAACAAAAGCATTAACTCCGCTTTATTCCAATTTTGAGTTCTCCCTAGTTCTTTATATACTGTGAAATAGTCACAAAGGTTGTTTTTACAGCAGAATTCTTTTGCCTGAACTTCCACTGCGGAGACATTATGTCAGCGATGCGGATAAAGGAGTTAACAGTCAAAGCACACCTCCAGTGTGTCATAGGAGAAACTTCATGTGCCACCTCGTTAAACCAGGAGAGAACAGTGCGGGTGAGAGGCGTTCAGCTGGGACACCAGGGACTGCGCCAGTCAAAACATTGTTTTCTAAGAAAAATGAACTCTGCAAACACAGGAAAGAACCATTCTAAGAATTCCGGGAAAGTCTGATAGAACCAAAGACTACATAGAGGAGATTGTCGCAGGCTCACGGAGGTTGGGGGGAACCTCTGGAGGTCACCTGGCCCAGCCCCCTGCCCAGGCAGGGCCACCCAGAGCTGTTTGCCCAGGCCTATGTCCAGATGGGTCTGAACATCTCCACGGAGGCTCCACCACCTCCCCACGGGTACTCCGTCACCCTCACACGGAAAGTGTGTTTCCTGATGTCCAGAGGGACCCTCCTCTGTGTCAGTTCGTGCCGGTGGCCTCTGGTCCTGTCCCTGGGCACCACCGGGAGGAGCCCGTCGCCGTCCCCTCGGCGCCCTCCCTGCAGGGGGTTGTGCCCAGGGATGAGCCCCCGGAGCCGGCTCTGCTCCAGGCTGAGGATTTGTGAAAGAGCATCGGAAAACCCACCTCTATGAATAGAAGGAAAAGTTGCTTCTGTTTGAGATAGAACTTTTCTGTCTTTCCAACACCTTTTTGCCCTTTGCAGTGTTAAAGTAGGATGCTATTGTCCTACTCTTCTCAGCTAATGATAATTTTCGCCTCAGAGAACAGAACTAGGATTTTTTTCTTTTAAGTTTAAAAATAACAAAATTATACCATGTAGGCCATATGGCAGGAAAAGGAGGTGAGGAAGATGAAGGGAAGGTCAGAGCAAGAGGGTTGCTAGAATTGTTGGATTTGGTTGGGTTTTTTTTTTTTCTTTTTGAAGGTGATTTATCTGCAACATCACTCTGTTTCTTCTTTAAATGGGCTTATATTCTACATTTTTAATTTCATAATGATTTTCATAAAGAAAATTCCTGCTGTAATGGGGAGCGTGATTCCAATTAATTTAGAGCTAACAATGCTGATTATTTGAACCTGCAAAGCAAACGTTACTGAAGAGGTGGATTCAGCCGTGGTTTCTGGGAACCCAGCGTTCAGTGACACACACAACGAAGCAACCGCTTGGGCAGCCTTTCGAGTCTGGGGGTCTCGTGTCGGGGGCTTTCGGGAGGAAGAACGTTACGCTGCTTTCCACTGCTCCAAAAAGAGCAGAAAAGTCCGCAGAGCATTTCTTCCAAATCTTTGATAATTATGAAATATCTGGCCTTAATATAAGAAGTTTTCATTAGGACTTTGCTCTTTCATTCCAGGTATTTGGACGCGTGTGTGATGAGGTGGGAGAGGAGGAGGTTTGGGCACTGTTCTCGGGAGTTTGGGCACTGCCTTCAGCAGCTGGGCTCTGTGGGGTGACTCCGAGGTCTCAGTGGCCCGTGCCCCAACCCGCCGTTTGTGGCCCAGGTGCTGGGCTGGGGCCGAGGGCAGGGAACAGCGAGGAGCAGCAGAACCTCCCGCGGTGCTCAGGGTGGACTCCTGTCCCTCTGCTGCGATTTATCGGAGTGTAAAGGTGCGGCTGTTCTTTCGGTGCAGCGCGGGCTCAGGGACCGGGGCTGTGCCCAAGGTCTCCGGCACAGCCAGGGAGCTGCCGGCACGGTGCCGCCCGTGTCCTGGCTCTGCCAGCAGACCTCCTGTGTGGAAGAGCTGTCCCCAGATACGTCCCACACCCAGCATGTCCAGCGTTATGCTGGGCTGGTCCCCGGGTCCTGGTGCCACAGCTGCTGCAGGGGAGGTGGCCGGGGGTGACAGCAGCCTGGCCTGGCAGAGGGTGGCCTTGGGGTGTCCCGGCTCCTCCATCCACTCCCGCAGCCCTGCCTCCGGGCAGTTGTAATGTGGGCTGGAACAAAAGCTTGGTTTGGAGCTGGTGGTACTGATTGTTCCTGAGTAACACGGCCTGCGATACTCTTTTATGGTGTGTTAATGGAAAGGAAAACATTTGGGTACAAATATGACAGTTGTGCTGATGCTTTATAAAACAGAGTTACACAAATGTTGAAAAGATGACAATGATTATCCTCTTCAGTTGCAAAAAGATGACTTCCTAATTGTGCCTGGTTCTCCTTAACGTCCCTCCTAGTTTTCACGCTTGATGTGTGTCGTATCGCACCTCATCTCGCAGGGTACAGAGACCTGTCATCAGGTGTTGGGGAGACGCTTGGGTACACGCTGCACACACCGGCTGGTAGAGCTCTGCTCTGGAGCTGTGAGGGAAGCGGTCAGGAGTTCCATAGCTCACCTCTGAAGCATTCCCATCACCTGGTCCTTCCCTCACTGACCTTCCCAACCTTCATCTTCCCACAGCCCGCTGTCCGACAGCCCCCGGGCTCCTCACCTCTCCGTGTCCCCATCGCTGGTGGCTCCACAGGGAGGAGATGCTGGAGTGACATTTCCCTGCCTGCAGCATCGTGTCTCTACGTGGGACCCTGGCGGTTTTCCTGGTGTCCTTTGCTCAGGTACAGACATGCAGCCTATGCCCCCCCAGGGTGGCTCCTTGGCCGCCGTGTGGGCAGCTCTGGCATCCAGCAGAGGTTTGTGACACTTGGGGACCCCAGAAATAGCGTGTGGGCAGCATCTGAACCCGCGCAGGCTGGGACTCTCCCATCTCCTTAGTGCTGAAGGATGAAGGGAGTTGAGAGGAACCAGGGTGGCCGGGGCACTCCGGCAGCTCCCTGGGCTCGGAGAGCGGCCGGAGAACGGCCCAGTGCCATCCTGGTACAGGAGTGGAAGGGCTGGTCCTTTTCAATCTGGCCCTGATTAATTATTCATGCTCCCTTCAAAGCAGAGTCAGTGGGAATTACAAAAAATCAGGCAGAAGAAGGATGTGTAGTAACTTCTGGAGCGCTGTCCTCTCTTTGTGCCGCTTTTTACCGGGGCACGCCAGGAGAGGAACCGAGGCTTTATGGCAGTCCTAGAGCGGAACGCTTGTGCCACAAACAAAATGCCCTGCAAATATAATTCACAGCCTTGTATATAGTCATGCTGTGGAAATTTGCCTCCTAAATAAAGTAAAATAGTAAAATTTTAGTCTGGTTTATATTGGGATTGTAAAAACAGGAAAATTGGATTTTAAGTATGAATAGAGTAGATGGAATATACGATTTCACATCAATCTGATGCATAATTTCAAGGGAAATACTGGAAGAACTATCGTGCTGGTGGAGGAGGAATGCATTTCAGATAGGGACGTGCAGAAACGTCATCTGTAGTATGATCTCCTGCTCGTGTACAATTTTATGCAGTGAATTCTGCATTGTCAGAAGATTTTTTTAAAACCCATTTTAAAAAAGCAACTACTGTGGGGAGTTGTGAAACTTTCAGGAGATGATTCATTTTCCCTTGGTTTGTCTGTGGAGTCTGGGGCGTAGGAGTTGGTTTGGGTGAGTGGGAGGGTGCTGGGTGCTGGGGCAGCGCCGTGCTGGCCCAGGGAAGGAAGGTCCGTGCTCCTTCCAGCCCCGGGGAATCTCGGCAGCGCGTGGGGACGGGCAGAGCCTGGGAGGTGCCGTGGAGCACGGAGACAGCCTGAGCCCTGTGTCAAAGCGCTCTGAGGTTTCATTCAACTCAGCGAGAGAGTACCTTCTCTTACACGGTCACGCTGCTGTCAGCAAATGCTAAATTCTTGACAGGACAAGGAGTAATGATTCTAAATTGGAAAAGGGGAGATTTAGATTAGAGACCAGAACTTGTTTGGTGTGAGGGTGGTGGGACCCTGACCCAGGTTGCCCCGAGAAGCTGTGGCTGCCCCGTCCCTGGAGGGGTTCAAGGGCAGGTTGGAGGGGGCTTGGAGCAACCTGGGCTGGTGGGAGGTGTCCCTGCCCAAGGCAGGGGGTGGCACTGGGTGGGCTTTAAGGTCCCTTCCAACTCTAACCATTCTATGGTTCTATGATTCTAACAAAAAAGGAGAATTTTTTAATTGCACATTGTCCATATGTGGGGCTGCCCAGGGTCCCAGGGTGCAGGTGGGCACCAGGCGAGGTGGCAGTGTCTGGCCTGGGTGGGGAAGCAGAAGCAGATCCCTGCTGGAGCGGGGTCCCGGGGCTGTTGTTCCCCCCGCCACCCGATCCCACCACGGGGACTCTCTCCTGGCCACCAAGTGGTATCCACGCGTCTTCTGCTGCCCCTCCTTCCCCTTCACACCTGCATTGCCTCATGCTTTGGGTTTATTTGCCATAAATTATGTGTGTAATGGTCTAAAGTTGCAGCAGGGGAGGTTTAGATTAGATCTTAGGAAGAATGACTTTCCTGAGAGGGTGGTCAGGCACTGGAAGAGGCTGCCCAGGGAGGTGGTGGAGTCACCATCCCTGGAGGGATTTAAGAAACATGTAGACGTGGCACTTCAGGGCACGCTCTAGTGCCCGAGATTGTTGGTTTGCGGGTGGGTGTGATGTGGTGGGGTGGTGTGTGTGTTATTGGTGGGGTGTTTTTGGTTTTTGGTTGGGTTTTTTTTGTGGTTGGACTCAATGATCTCAGAGGTACCTTCCAATCATGATGATTCTGTGATTCTGTGTCTGTGTCTCTGTGGAAATACACCCCCTGCGTGTTGGTGGCCGCGCGGCAGAAACCCTCCTCTTGGCCCCAGTCAAATCAGGGAAAACCAACCTAGAGGTATTGTTCTTAGTATTAACACACTGGTTGTATTATAAAAAATGGGGAATACAGCTCAGAATATTTGCCTGCAAACAGCCTTTTTCCGCCAAAATTAGTCTTTTGGGGTAGAAGCAATTATTTTTTTTAGCAATGCACAAATCGGTTAGAAAAAGCTCTCACAAAACTACAGACAATGTATTTTATATAAGTCATATGTTGGACAAGTGTTAAATATTTTACAGGCACGTCAGCCGTGCCTGAAACTTCTTCGCTGTGTGTAGTTACCAGTTGAAGGTAATATCTGTAATTTATTGGAGAAAAAGCAATTGAAATACTCGGCATAAGATAAATGATCTTTTTAGCTGGAGTATAGAGTCCGTAATTACAGTATGAACAGATTAGGAAAAATAACGTTCCATCATATCTCCTGTTCAGCATTTACAGAAATTCTGGGTATTTATTTAATATTTAAATAGCCCATCTCCAAGAGTGTTTTCATTGTTTGATGTGGTCGAGCAGTTCTCTGACACCCTTCATCATTCATCTGGATTATTTTTGTAGGCACACCATATTTTAAAATTCTCTCCTTTTATCTGCCGAGTCATTTTACCCAGGCATTTTGTTAAACTGCTAATGAGTCCCACGGGGCAATATGTTTAAATTAAATATACATTAATACCTGGTTCAAATTAAAAAGAAAAAACAACAAAAAAGTCTGACTTTAGCTATATACAAATGAATGTAGAGCTCAGCTGTGCTGTCAGATGGGAGGGGGGCTGCCCTCCCCGTGTCCCCCGCGCAGGCGAGCCGGGGGCGGGTGGCTGCGGTGGGCTCGGGGCGTCGAGCTGGGGCAGGGGACCTGCGGGTCTGATGGTTCTGGGGGCTCTCGGGGGGGTTTCCAGCCCAGCACCGTGGGGCACGTCCAGCTGCCACCGGGCTGTCACCTGCGCCCTGTCCCTGTGCTGTCCCCCCCTGCCAGAGCATGGCCATTGCCCCTGGGTCCTCCATCCTCTGCTGCTCCCGCTCTCCCGGGGACACGATGGGTGGTGGGTACCGCTGGGAAGATGCCGCGGGTCACATCCTCGCGTCCCTCAACATGAGTGTTGCTTCTCCCCAGATGTGCCGTTTTCACCCCACAAGCCCTCCCTCTGCCTCGGTGGTGGGTGGACTGGGGCAAGCTGCAGTGGGAGCCCGGGCCATCAGCGCAGGTGTCCTCTCCTCGGATGGGAGCATCCTTGGCCCCAGGCAGCGGGTGAGTTTCTAGCCCGTGAGGCTTCTCCATCCCATCTGGAGCTCGGGCGATGGGGACCCCGGGGCAGCGCAGGGGGGCGCAGCTGGTGGGAGCAGCGCAAGTTTGCACAAGGACTTTCCATAACGGGGTTTCTGGAAATGAAGGGTTTGGTGCTGCCTCTTGCCTTCCGTGGTGCTGGCTTTCCCTTGCCGTGCTGCTCGTGCCGGTGCCAGGGCCGGTTGCCCCCAGGGCTGTTATTTGGGTTTATTTGGCGGAGAAGCCCTGTTTGGTGACCCCGGCGCTGTCTGTGATTTTGACGAGGAAAAGGGGAGCGAGGGCAGGGTCTGGTGGGGACAGCAGGACCCAGGCGGTTCCCAGGCAGGGGCTGCTTCTCCAGTGGGCCCCCCGGCCCCTCCAGCACAGCATTCCCCTGCAGGGTTCATGGACCAGCGAAGGGCCTGGGAAGTACATCTCGCCAAGGACTGGGCTCTGCAGAGCCCGCCGGGTTGGGAGAACATTCATCTCTGCACTTGTCTGGTTCATAGCGACTTGCTTGTGGCACTTCTCTTGGCCGCAGTTTCCTTGAATTGTTCAGACAACAGTTTGTTTTCATCTTCTGGGTCCATCAAGTCACCTGGCAACAGTACTTTAAAGCGAGATCGTGCTGAGTTTGCTGGAGTGGTCCAGTGCTGCAAAGATAATTCCCGTTTTAAAGAGTGTTGGGCCAGATGCTTGCCAAGACCCTGCTTTCATTAGTCCATCTTCTTTCTCTTGCTCTTCTTCAGCGTAAGAAGATTTGTTCCTAAACTCTTGCTTTGAAATTCCCGTGCTCCTGATCCTAGTCCCTGTGTCTTGAGTTGAACTGGTCGGTGCTCTCCCTCCGCTCAGCCCACAGCAGAGACCCTCTTGGCATTTCTCCTGCGGGACATCACCATTGCTTCCCTATTCCCTGGTCTCCTGGTGCCCCCTCAGACTGGGATGTCTGCTCAGTGCTCCCAGGTTCCTTCCAAATCCCATGCTTTTGCCTGACTCACCTCTGTCAGCATCTGGCTGGGGTTACTCAGCTGTGAATGTTTACGTGAAGGACTTCTTTTACTTCCCACCATTGTACCTCATCTGCTATTACTTCCTTCCCAAATTTATTTGGGAGAGATTGTTCTATTTCTTCCCAGAGCTGTCCTTTAAAAGTTGTATTGACTTTGCAGATGAGCCTGTAGACAGCTCCTATTTCTGTGAGCGCTTTTTACTAACATAATGCCTTGTGCTTTTTTAAGCCCAGTAAGGGCTTTAGAGACCATACTTGGGAAGAGAAGTTAAGAGTGTTGGAGGTCTCGCGTAGAAAGGACAGAGGGTGTTGGGATGTGCCCTCCCCAACCCCCCAAACCAGCCATTGATTGGTTTCCCCCGGGCTGTGAGGAGCGGGGCTGAGGAGGTGCTGCCCGATCCCCCGTGCTCTCTGCAGTGACGCTGCTGCCCTGGGGATCGGAGAGTCACAGAGGGGTTTGGGTGGGAAGGGACCTTAAAGCCCCCC
This sequence comes from Xenus cinereus, assembly GCA_025774025.1. Taxonomy (NCBI): domain Eukaryota; kingdom Metazoa; phylum Chordata; class Aves; order Charadriiformes; family Scolopacidae; genus Xenus; species Xenus cinereus. The sequence continues at coordinate 34,673,135 of JAOXJK010000004.1, read as the reverse complement.
CAGTGCCACCCCCTGCCCTGGGCAGGGACACCTC